>JAODUE010072952.1:0-15452 GCA_027564755.1 Amblyopsis hoosieri | reverse complement strand
TGTCAAATACAAAGGCTTTGTCTAGCAAAGATAAACAGGTCTCTCTCAAGCCTGCAAACACACACACACACACACACACACACTATTACCGGAGATCTGACAAAATGCAAACATGAAAAAGGGTTTCCTCTTTGGTCTTTGAATACAGTCACAATTGAAAGTTGTGTGCGTGTCTGCGTTTTAACAGAATGTGGGATGCAGTGATACACACAAAATACATTTTGTTTGTGACCTTGTATTTTTGTTATTGTTGCTCTAGAGACCACACACTGCCTTCCCTACTGCTCTAATGTTTTGTTCATTATGATTTCCTAGTCCATTTTCCTCTGATAGATTCACACCCTGTCTGTCTTAGTTTTATTTTTCTGACCTCATAACTTCTCAATTGTGTGTGTGTGTGTTGCTCTCAACATTTATCACTCAATCGTTACTTACAGTACATACAGCCTCTAAGGTCTGTAATTAACTTCTGCTTTATACCCTATACCTCCCACTGCTCATTTTCTTCACAACACACACAGAAATACACACACACACACACACACACACACACACACACACACACAGAAATACACACACACACAAACCCTCTCTCGTTTTTTTAAAAACTCACTCACAATCAAGTGTGAGTCGGTGTGTGACTAATTGTGTCCAAACAAAAACAGCAAAACACAAATTGCACATCTCTGAGACTAATCTCTTAAGGCTACAGCTGTGCCATTGTGTGTTTCAGTCTCATGTCTTACAACCTCTTAGCAAAATGAACACTAAAGTCTCTCATAGACCAGGTCTTTTTGTAATTTCTAATCCATAAAATATGTGAATTCATTGGACATGTACAAACACACACACACACTCCAGTGTAACAGTTCAATATCTCAAAATACACATTCATGCTCTCCAACGCATGACCACTGCCCAGCCCACCACCCCCTTTGGTTTCCCCCAAACTCATTGAGAAACAATGGGGCTCAGCGGAGGCTTGCCTTACCACCCAAACTCTAATTCACTACTGAAGTACTGTTGTTATGACTCCATTGTGTGCCACACTGACACAGAGAGAGAATTGTGTGATGCCTATGCACATTTTCTGAAATATTTTATTAATGTCAAAATATATTGTCTAACCTTGTAGCCAGACTTCCTGAACCTCTTGCCAGTTGTATGTGTATGTGTGTGTGTGTGTGCCCGACCCTACATTGGGACATGGTACACTTTAAAAGGCAGGGTTGGTCATTCTTGAGAACGCTTGCTAACTTCGAGCTCAAATCAGACTCCCTCCGAAGCTCCGCCTCACACATTGAAACGCATTGCAAAGCCAAGTGCATTGTTGTTGTGAGCGGTGTTCGCCACTTTGTTTATGTTCCCATTTATGGAGTCATGGCTGTGTAGAAGTACCTGCTTATTCTTTCAGCATGCACAGAGAACGTTAAGCAAGCGAAATGCGAGGAGATATTTGGTTGGCTTAGAATTAGTTTACAATAGCTGACCTTTAAAATTGTGTTTGGCCAGGTGTTTCCTCAAGTTACATGTTGCCACGGCCAGCAAGATCAATAATTAATAATAACAGTAGTACTCAATGAATTTAATGTAAACCATATACACTGTGGTTTAGTGTTCTAAGCACTGGGGGTAAAGTGTCTTTCTCGAAGGCACCTTTTGTTTTTGTGAGAGAGGAGAGCTTTTAGTCAACTTCCCCAACCTATTGTAGATGCTGGACTAACCACTGGCTGGTATCAGTGATCATCCTGCAGTCCAATGAGGAATACAAGTTTTCCTACTAAGACAGTGATGTAATGGAAACCCAATAAATACCATCGGCAATGGATAGTTGCATAGTGCTGAATGGAACTTTACAATGTCTACTGAGGGTGTGTGTGTGTGTACATGCAGGGGCTAAGGGGGGTGTGAGTTTTTACTTAGTTTCCTCTTTGCTTTTATGTTTGACCTTTTGTGTAAATTTTCGTCACATCTAAACCACGGCAGTAGCTAAGAGTACGACGCTGATTGGCCACGCTAGGTTTACCGGCCTGAAACATGATTTCCAAACACTCCAGACCGATTCTCGAGGCAAAGTAAGTCATACTAAAGCTTGCAAGATCAGGATGGTCTCGCAAGGTTAAAAAATCAGAGGACACCCACAGGTTTCAGAAAATGTGTATACAATAACACACAATGTTAATGACTCATGTTTACCGTCTAGTTAGGAAAAATGTATGCAGAAAATAACACTTATCTGTGACAACAGCTTTTAATATGCATATCGAGTTAATAAATGTCTTTGTAAAACAGAAATATCCATATACAGATAAAGTTCATCTAATATGCACGCAATATGGCAAACTACATAGGCTCAATTAATCAGAATCCCTTAGTCAACATACATGCACTTGTGCAAAACACATTCTATTGTAAGTGGCTTTTCTAAGCGTGGGGTCAGGTGGTCGTAAATATATTTTCAAATAAACATTTAACAATTTAAAGACAGTTTCTTTGTATTATTGTTTGGCTAGTTTCATTATGCTTATAGATGTGTAGTTATATATATATATATATATATATATATATATATATATATATATTAATGCACATTTCATGTTGGCCTTGTATATATTGTATGTTTATGTGTTATGCCTTTAAAGAACAATCTGATATCATCAGCATATGGAAAACAGTCTTTTCTATCATTAACCAGAAATGTATAGCAAGGCATGTCTATTCATTAGATAACTTTAGATGGAAGTGAATTAAACCACTCTATTGCACTGCGTCTGAACCATATAACTATATAAGAAGGTCTGAAAACTATGAAGGATATGTTGCGCTTCTATAAGAAGGGAAAGGTATATGCACAGGTAAGCTACTGTAGGGACATATAGTTGATATCTGTAGTGTGTTGATTCAAACTTGACATTAGTCAACGGTCTCCAGACAGGTCTTGCTTTCTTAACCTATAGTTAAGAATTAAACTATTAATCCATAATTCCTCTCTTTAGGGTTGACTTTGTTGATCGACAAACGTCTTTGGCCAAATTGCTTGATGCAGTATTCCAGTAGTACATTTATTATAGATCTACAGCTCCACCTGGTGTTTTTTTTGTATCCTACTAAAATAAAACCCCAATATTTAAACAGTGGTAACACATTAAAAGTAATTCAGGTGAGACAGACAATACCAAACATAACGCGAATCACATTGGCTAATATTTTTAAATAGCCTAATTTGATTTGTTAAATTACAGTTACCTATAAATAGACTACAGTATGGCTATCTATCGAGGAAGAATTTATGTAGATTTCGGCAAAAGACGTCCATTTCATATAATCTGGTTTTACTCATTTTGACTAGATGCTACTCTGATACATGTCAAAGAAACCATTAAGGTGGACTAACTCACCGTGTGAGGCAGTCATGGCAGACGTCTTTGGCTAATGTGTTGGAAACACAGAACGCCAGGGGCATGGCAGAATAGACCAGCTCTCCAGCCATAATCCTGGCTGTAGACCGTAGTCCTTTACCTTTCCCCGGACTAGTAAAACGTTTAATTTTCATAGTCCGACACTAAAGTAGCCTACTACCAATCTATTGCCACGGTGGTGGTGATAACACGTGAACATTAACCGATGTTTACTTCCGTATCGTCTTCGACGTGCAACTTCAGCGTTGTGTTGTCATCATCGCACGCAGCATGACATGATCCACCCACTTTCGGGATTTCTTGTTTCTATTTTTTGTCACAAGATCTTTGCAAATTGTATTTTGTTATGATTTTTGTGTGTGTTTGTGAACAATTTTTGCTAATGCTGAATGCTATTGCTTAGATTTGTAACCCGATCGTCATTCTAATTTCCTACCAGGAACTGAACCATCTGGACCTCTTGATCTGTAATGTCACAATTAAAAGTATATTTTCTACGTCCTTGAAGTAGGCACCCCATATGATAAAATGTGAATACAAGTATTTCGATTCGTTTGTTAGATTCTGATTCAGATTCAGAAAACTTTATTAATCCCAACGAGGGCAATTCATTTGTTCAATTCAGTTTGAATTAGAATACATTTGAATAAATTTTATTGAGGTTGATTTTATGCAAACGATGACGTCATCGTCCTCCCGGCTGAATGTTCACGTACATTGCCTGTTTTTATTTTGCGTGCATAAACGTGCACAAACGAATATAAATACTTGTATTCACATTCTTGTCATATGGCCTGCCAACTTCACGGAGGTATTGTTTTGTGGTGTTCAGAATTTGAATGTGCTGTTTTCAATGTTTCCCATTATCTTATTTTCGTAGAGTTTTAGTATGTTCAACTAAACAATTTGCATGTCCATTTCTGTTCTGCCTGATTGTTTAATCCATTTGGCTATTTTTCTTGGTCTATACTGTATATATGGACTCAACCATGCATTTGGAACTAAATCATTATTTTGGTATTTCTGCTCAATATTGTTTAACAACACAGATCTGTCAGATTGAGTGGATTAGATCTGGTTAAATCCTTTGATCAGATCTGTCATGCATGTCTATTTTCCCAAAAATTCTAACTCATGACTTAAATATGCTATTTCAGCTAAATTCTACTAAAATTTAAAATATTCAGTTAGATACTCATTGTGACAATTAGGACTTGCTCTATGGTTACAAATTAGCCTACATGTCGAACAGTAAACCTGCATGAGAATGCCTAAAAGCATATCTTTCATAATCAACATGTATAAGATCTGTGATGGGAGTAGCCTACCTATACTTACTGAAACATAAAAATATGTAGCCTACAATCAGTAATGTCCATTCAATCATTTATTTCATTAGACTGGATGAAAGCCAATGGAAAATGTGAACATGAGGACTGCCCAAACTAAGTAATCCAAAAATGCATTGATTTCTGAGAACATGATAGCACAGGGAACATCCATGGAAATATAACCTATGGTGACAATTACATCATGACATAAGAGTCACTTTACAATTTTCTAATAAGGGCAACATTAACAAATAAGATAAATCAAAAAATAAATGTCACCCCTTAACTGACAGTTACCATCCTGAATGACAAATACATGTTTAAGGACGCTTATGGTCATCTGAACCAGCCAGAGGACACAATAAAATAAAAACATGACAAATCCACATTGCCTTGGTGCTGGAAAAAGATGTTTTGTAAAATGTTGCTACAAAATGCATAGGTGACAGGTTTGATAGTCTTCTCCAATACATTTAATCCTTTAAATTGTAAATATACATATTCTTTTCCAGGGTACATGTTATGGCTTACAATACTACATTACATTGTGAAAACAATGGCTAAATTGAAAACAAATTAACCAGCACAACAGTAAATTGTTTGAATAAAGCATCAAAAATATATTACAATTTAATTTACAATCCATAAATATGTTTTAAGGTAAAGTAATAAAATGAAAGTGACCATGTTGTATTCACATATACAAAGATTAAGTCTTAACCATAGAAAACATACCATTAGGTGCTTTAAAGTTCCAACAAAAAGTTCAACCTAAATGCATGGCCAAGTAGACTTAATATAGATGTAGGTCAACAGCATGTACAGGAAAGAAACCAAAGAAAACTAGGGCTGTCTTATGATGCGATTCAAATCTAATTGCATGCTTTACGTAATTAATAAATCGCATATTTTTACCTGAACCAAATTTAACCTAAATGTTCACCCCCCAAGACAGCTGGATACATTCAACTGGCCACAGTTACATTGTATCATTATGGACGGTTATCAATCACAATTAATTATTGGAGACATGTTTTTTTTTTTTTTTACTCCTTCCTTTAGTCAATTATTTTTAAATATTTGAGGTCTTATATTTTGCTATCCAGTTAGAAGAAACAGACAATATTACATACTCTTAAAAACAAATTGTGAACCAGGTTGACCCATTATTTGACAATAGTGTATACAAAAGAGTATTGCTTCCCTGTTCTTGTTGCATATTACTTTGCTCTGGTATACAGAGCAATGCTAAAACCCAGGTTGGTACAGACAATTTTCAAAACATTGCACATTTCTTGAAGCAAGACATTGTCACTTTAAATTCAGAATGTTGTCAATTTTACTTTGACCTTTTAAAATTGTGTCAATTCTAGATATACAGTAGGGAGTATTGTCAAATATGGTAAATAAATATAAAGTGTAAAAGCAAATCTTATGTAGACTAGTTCAGTCACCATCATCATGATATATCCCCCCACCACCCCGCATTGGACTGCCCAATTACTCTCACACTGCCCAGAAAGTTGGCCTCAATCTTTAAATCTCAATTCTCATCACACCCCTACTTTCCAGCCAGTACAACAACCCACATACATACATACATACATACATACATATGACACAAGCAAAGTATAAAATATTTCTCAACATTCATTAATTTACCGTTAAGAAGATTTAAGACATAATTATGCTATTATGTGCGGCACATCACAGGAAAATCTGATTGTTCCAAAATAAAATCACTTAAGAGTTAAAAATGTCAAAGATAAAATTGCAATGCCAGAAGTCACAACAGTTTTCAGAATTCAGGCTCTGGGCTCTTTCCTGTTTGTGCAATGTGTGGGATCTTCAGGAGAGCAGCTTTGTGGGCTAAATAATCAAATATTTACATATTATCTATTGTTTTACAGCTTTACGAGATACAAACAACTGTTTTGAAGTCACTGAGGAGGCAGCATGAAGGCTGTAGCTGCTCAAACAGATCCATGATCTACTGGTGGTCAGTGTGGGCCTGTGACAACTTGCACCCAACTGGTTGCTTCTAAAATCAGCCATAGACCTTGTACACTGGAACCGTTGTACTCCGTGTCTGATAGTGGTCGAGTGTTTGTGGAGTTTGCTTTTATAGCTCCAGTAACGGTGTTGAAAATGCAGCATGTGTATGTCACTCCCTGCTGGATGGGTGGAGGACAATCACAATACACTATTGCCACGGAAGAATCCATACCAGTGAGCCAGTTTGGATCAGATGAGTAAACCGTGATATTTCATCTGCTCTGCCCATGTCTCCTTTCCCACAGAAAACCTAGGAATTTTAATAGAAACTAGGGCAGATGCCATATCTTCCCATTAGGCAGCATAGAGGTCAATGACTACTTAGTATGTTGAATATTCTAGCCCACATTAGGCCTGTAGGAATTATTGGGGCCTTCAGTGACACATTCTCTAAGATAAACAAACGTGCAAATCATCCACAGTGCAAGTCATCCTGGCATCCGTGCCGTTAAGACCCTGGGGTAAACCAGTGCTGTATCTGTGCTATCCCATGCTGCATCTGGGAAACGTAGAAGTCCGCGTTTCTGGAGAAGTCCTGACAAACTGTGGAGTGGGTGTCGCCCAGCGCACAGTAGAGGGCGGTGCCTCCCACACTGATCACCACAGTAACAAAACAAAGCAGAAAAAGGAGAAGACAGGAGTCCCCACTGCCAACCTCTGGAGAAATAATGGAAAGAAAGGCAGTTAAATAGATGACACAGATGCATAGAAGCAACCAGGTAGATTCCTATTACTAATGAATGACTTCCATAAAAACACACTGTTTTTGTTGCGCTAATTACATATAATTATACTGTAATAATACTCTAATACTGTACTGCTAATTAACTAATACTGTACTTCCAACACTACTACCACAGTGACATTGAAAATAGGTCAGGTCACTTCTACCCTTCATGAAATGTCTGCCTATGTTAATCTAGGAGCAGAAAACGCACACGTACCCTGGTCATAGCCGTCATCAGGGACTTTGAAGCGGACACGTCTCTTGGCAGGGGGTTTAGAAGGTTGGGGGGCAGGACTGGTAGGGGCACACACATTGTCCACACACACACGCCGCTTCTTCAGTATGGAGACCAGGCCAGAGGCAGGAGACATCTATGGATTAGAGAGAAACAGATGGTAGGACACACACAGAACAGCCAAGTCTGACATGTCCAATGTTAAGTGTGAGTTTTTTTATGTCCACCAGGTGTCACTGTAATGCTAATCATTAGCCCACAATCAACAGCACTGGCTACTCGATTTGAAGGTACATAGTCACATAGCCATAGTCACAAGGCCATATTTAAGATAGTTAGTAACCCCACAAACGATTTCTCTCTAATGTTTACACTAGAGCCATTACAGAAACCAGAAGAGGACTGAACCCAAGCTTTCTTTTATGGCCTGCTCAAATAAATAGATTTGATAACCTGGTAAATGACAAAATATAAATAAAATAACAAAGCCTGAGCTCTGTACATTTTCCAATCGCATCTTCCTCTCATTTTCAAACAGCCTTCCATAACTGCATAACAAGCCATGGTCTGAGTTCGATGGTAATGGATGGATAATGCTATTAGGTTTCTGCAACTTCGAGCATTGACTCATGGCATATGGTTAGTCTAGAGGGCACAAGAGCACACGTGTGCGCGCACACTCTGTCACTGTCTCACACACACACGCACACAAACAAAAAACCATTACTAGTAGAAGACACATACATTAGTAGCTTTCAACAACAACAACAATAATACACATTATTTATATATCATCTTTCATACAGAAGTTGCACCTCAAAGTGCTTTATAAATAAATAAAAGAAGACAAAGGATGAAACGGTCAAATGAAATCAAATAAACAATCAAAAAAAAGAATAAGAAATGATGTTGCCAAACATTAAAATGCTGGCACACAGACATACCTCCTCTACGGTGATGAGTTTAGCCAGGTCATCCAGCGAGGCATCGGCCCTGATGAGGTCTACCTTCTTGACACCACACACCACCTCCATCTCCTCATCTCTCTGTGTGCTTGGCGCCTCCTGGTGGAGCCATCACGTCAGTTATGGTGCGCTGGGCTACGCTAACTTCAACGTTAACCTGCCTGCATATGTATTCTTACGCCATAACGCTTACATTTGAGCTATGCTTTGATTTCAACGGTGTATATTTACTTTCATGGACATTACCAGTAAAATCCCAGCATGTACACGCGTGTGCGACCGATGCCAGGCATTCAGCCCACACAGGAAACGCACTGCCTGGTGTGTATACCTGGTTTACCTCCTGCAGCTCCTCCTCCTCCTGGTGCAGAAGGGACTCCTTACACAGCTCCTCCGCCTCCTCCTGGTGCAGAAGGGACTCTTTACACAGCTCCTCCGCCTCCTCCTGGTGCAGAAGGGACTCTTTACACAGCTCCTCCCGGGGCGTCTGTTGTGCCACGGTGTCTGCTTTGATGGCCAGCGCCTCCTCGGGGAGAGACTTCTCACAAACCTCCTTGTTCTCCACCTCTTCCTCCTCCCTCTCTAGAGCTTCCACTGCCTCCACTGCTCCCCTGCCCTCCTTCTCTATATTCTCCTCCTCCTCCTCCTCCTCCTCCACTTGCAACGGCCCACTTTCTGCTCCCTCCTTCTCCATAAGGTCAGATCGTTCCATTTCTCGGTTTGGGTGGGGGTGTATTCCAGCGGCCCCTACCGGAGTGGCGTGACCTGTCCTTCCTCCTTCCTCCTGCACTTTGCTATCGCCCTCTCCCCTATCAGTCGCCGCCGGTGTGCCGTCTCTGGCTGCCCCGACCGTCTGCAGGCTGTCTGTCAGAGAGGCAGAGGACGTGATTGGCTGAGTCGGAGAGAGGGAGGAGTCCGTCTCTGTGCGATCCTCCACATCTGCTTTAGCCTGATGGCCTACAGGAAGAAGGACAGGGAGAGAGAGAGAGAGGGGGAGAAAACACAAAGAAAAAGAGAAGGGAGAGAGTGAAATAATTAAGTAAATGTAAGGCGTACAAAGATAGAGGGAGGTGAGATATGCGAGGCAGAGAATAAGTCAATACAGTAAACATCCATTAGACAAGGGAACAATCCTGCTCGCCATCAAACTACAGTGTCATGCGTACATACTGACTCGACAGAAAATCAATATGTTATTATGCACAGAAACACACTGCCCGAACACACCCAGCGAGCCTGCAGTTCAACAAGACCTGTGTGTGTGTGAGCTGATGGGTAACAGCAAGCAACTCAACAACTACTCTTGTATATAAATATCTAGGAATAATTCTATAGTGGAAAAATTATTTTTCCAATGTATAACATTTAGCAGCTACTGTACTAAATCGCAGATGCTTTCACTGGCTGATAATGAATTGGAGCCTCTGTACTCGTTCCTACACAACAGGACCAGCGAGAGAGCATGAGTAGAATCAGCTGGGTAGGAGAATGGGTGGCTTTGAGAGGGCTTCAACGTCCTGTTTACATCTCCGTGCTGTGAGATGGACATCTTTTGAACAGCATCACACTCACTTGATGTGCATGAAGATGGTGTGCCACGAAGTCTCCCCTCATCAAATAGAGAACGCCTCAACGAGTCCAGAGACACACACTGTAGACACACCACACACAAACACGCTCAACTGTATGGATAAAACACACAGTACCGCATGACGCTGAATCAAAACATTCAAATAAGGGATGGGTGAGGGCCTACAGGAGTATGTGCACGCTTGCTTCTACATTCCACAGAAACACAGAAAGGTATAGGTAGGCACCGCTTTTCAATCAAGGTTTACTGTAGTAAGCCTGGAAAAGCCTTACTAGCTACCCATGTGCACACAAACATGCATTCAATCTCACACGTGCACGCCGACGGTGGCAAGACGCGCATTAAAAAGCACAAGCAATATTTCGTCGCATTGCATTAGTCATACTTTTTTTTTTTTTTAAAGCTGCCGTCTATGTGACTCACTGTATTTATGGCATATATAACCAACCACAGCCAGGTGCATGCACACATTATTTACCACGCATGCAAGGAGAGGGACAAGAGAGAGACGGAGAGAATCTTACCACAGCATCTCTAGCGCTGGGCCTGTAAGAGGCACATGCACAGGAAGAATCACAGTTAAAGCATAAAGGTAAAGCATAAACGGTTTAAGAAGGATTGGATGTTTGGTCACTTAACTTTGCCCTGCTAGTCTAATATTAGCCGTAGCACATTTTCCTGGCTATTATATATTATGCGTGTGCGTGCGTCTGTGTGTGTGTGTGTGTGTGTGTGTGTGTGTGTGTGTGTGTGTGTGTGCGTGCGTGCGTGCGCGTGCACGGCCTTTGCCGAGTGAAATTCTAGGAGTGCAACAGCTCAAATGACCAAAAGTGCAGCAACAGCAAAGAGCCATATGTTTAAACCATCACTGCTACACACATGCAGAAACACACAGTCTGTGTGTGTGTGTGTGAGTCAGGTACAATGTGCTGAGGAGTTCCCATTAAAGATTTAAAATGTCACGGTGGGCTTTACTTATTTGTTATAAGTGAGCACAAATAGTCGCACGTCTGCACGTGTGGCTTGCAGCATCTTGCAAAATCTAAATGTCACAGTTCTACAGCAATAAACTACAAGTACCTGCTCAGAACAAGGGGGAACTAGTTGGAACCATTATGTGAATTACATGAACAATATTCATGGTATCTTGAATCAACTGACCGATTGTGCGTCTGGCAGATGTGTGTCAATGAGTCTAGCTGAGTGGCCAGACCTGGAGCAGACAACCTACAGCGTGATTCTGAGGAAGCAAAGTGAAACAAAGGAAAACCGAATGAGCATACACATAGACCGTATCAACACACGCATGTATTTTAACGTGTGTTTTTACCCCACTGCTCCTGTAGTGTCTGCAAGTTGTCCAAGATTCTCTGGTGATAGAGTCTCTCCAGCTGGATGCACCATAACGCCCGCTGGTCTGGTCAGCAGTGAAGATAAGGAAAGAAGCACTACCTAGGATGTGCTGCGTGAACCTGTCATGCTAAACCCATTGCTTTTAGCTTTAGCGAACTTTAACATGGCGTCGCATGTGCTGTGAGGTGGCGGTGTTCTCCTGCTCACACTCTTTGCTCTGTTATAGCTAACAAAGCAAAGAGTGGGAGAGCAAGGGAGCGAATAGGCACCCCAGGAGACGGCTTCTCATGTTTATGGATATGAGCAGCTAAAGTACAATCCCTCTTTGACATGGCTAAAGGCACACTCTCTCTACTAACCCCCTCTGACATGGCTGCGCTAGCCATCTTTCCTCATCTTTCTCTGACATTTACACTCTCTATTCATTCAATCCCATGCCTCACCACTGTTCACTCTCTCTCATTCTCTTAGATAACCTCTCTCTTGGTTCAACTATAGGCATGCGCTCTCAATACATCCCTTTCCCTTTTCTGAACGCCTACTCAATACATTTGTACATCGACAACCCCTCCCCCACTTTCCACCTCTGTGAATCCTTTTTTACACCATCTCTCTCTCTCTCCCCCTGTCCCAATAATGTCTCACATTGATGTTTCACCCCATTTCTCTCCTACTCTGTCCGTTCTCCGTGCTAGTCAGGTTCTGGCCGCTCATCTCATTTTTATGCTGTGCTAGTTTAATGAGGGATGGAGCAAGCTTTATAAGCTTACTTTTGACACGAAATCCCTCATCTCTACTGGAAGTTAAATCATATTGCTGGCTGTCGGGGGGGGGACTATTTTATAGTCTAGCAAACACACAAGTGCATACACTGGTAAAGGATACAATCCTCATGGAGTACAAAGGCCTCAGCAATCTGCAGAGAGAGGAAATCACAGGAGTGATATAACTTGTGCGGTGAGTTCTTGTGCTTTGTTTAATTATTAGCTACATATTATGTACAGACATACATTATGCTGAATAGGCCCTCTTCACATCCAGAGCTGCCACTTTCAAATGAAAGGTGAGATTGCAGGATTCCCGATCATACTAAATAGCTCACGGTAGTCAACAGAAGCTAGTTGCATTAAACAATCACTGTTTACTACACAATACCTGCCTGTGCACAACATAGAAATCAGATCAGTACCAAGCAGGCAATCTGACAGTAAAGGAGATTAAAGAAAATACAAACCTCTCTCGACTTATTGTTGCTTTAAGGCCGTTTAAAGCCGAACAAGGCCACCGTGTCACACGGCAGTATGAGACAGAGCACTGTGTGTGAGGGTTAGATCTCTATCTCTCTCTCTCTCTCCCCCCCCTATTCGTTGTCTTTACTCTATCAAATAGCACCCCCTGCTGTTCCTTCACCACTTGTCACATGCATGCCATACATGTCGGCTCTACAGGTTAAGCCTTTCATCCTTTATGTCCTCGGCCACACTCCCTCTTCCTGACTTTCATCTGACCATTCACACAATGCGTGGTGCTGCTTGTGTGACCGCTACCTCTATTGCTTTGGCGTTATATGCTTACCCTTTGATCGTATCGAAAGAGCTCACATGTGATGCTGATATCCCCCGAGAGCCTCTACATGACAATAGTAGCCATTTCAAAGCTAGCCTTGTATTCAGACAATAACTAGCTAAATGATTGGGCATACAGGAAAGGTGTGAGCAGGTGAAATGGTAGCACAGCCCTGGCCAGCTGCCAAACATGTAAGAATTAACCTGTGAGCAATAAAGCTGAGATACCTGCGCTGTCCTGACATGTCTGTGTATGTATGTGTGTATGTGTGTGTGTGTGTGCGCTTGTAGCCAAAAACACCCATGCTCTAGGGTGCACAAGTGCTATTTGGATTTAATGAGCTTGAGCAGAAAGGTGTGACTGAGTGTTCAGTGTGGAGGAGAAACATGAACAGAAGGCAACTTAGCCTAACCAGGTCACAGAGTATGACAGTGAGGTTTTGTTAGCATTAGCATTAGCATTAGCCATACAAACAAGCCAGACAGATAGGACAGGACACACAGGCTGACAGCCTACCTGGTGAAGGTATTGTGGGAGGTGAGCATCGCCTGCTCTTTGTCCGAGCTGCTCCAGAGACAGCAGCAAGGCGGGCTCAGGGAGGGGCTCAGGGAGGGGCTCAGGGGTTGCCGTGGGACCAGAGGCAGCGATGGCCATAGAGGAGGAGGTAGTAATCTGATGGGCGTCAGAGCTGGTCAGTCCCACAGAGGCAGTGGTGAGCTCCATAATGCCAGTGGCAGGCGTAGCTGTGCTACCGTCTGATGCTGAGGCCGTGATTTCTGCATATGAGCTAACAAGCCCTTGGCTGCAGTCTGGTCCGTGTGGGTTAACGGACTGCGTGGAAGAGGTCATGGGTCCTGTCAGAGAGTTGATAGACCCTGCTGCTACTGGGGACTGTGTGATGCATATAGGCCTAACTGTGCCAGTAGGCACTGCGGCTGAGGCAGTCATTTTGCTAATGTCTATGGGCCCGGTGGTGAGGGTAGATTGTGTTGTACAGCAGATAGGCTCCACACTGGAGGCCTCAGAGCCAACGTTGACGAGCTGAGCGTCACACTCCAATACACTGACTGGATATGTCGTTTCAGGACTGACCGCTGGAATGATGGGGGATGTAGGCTCTGGACTGGTTCCTGGGCTGAAGGGATATGGAGTTTCCAAAAGGCTCCCTATAAAGTAGAGAAGGTGTTTATTAAAGGAATGGAATAATTAAAGACACACACACACACACATTTGGCAATGATAAAGTTCCAGTATATGGGCGGTCTTGGCTCTGACAGACTAGATCAAATTAATTTCTACTTTTGACATTAGATTAAATGATTACTATACTAAAATGTCACTTTTATACAGTTTAGATTCCGCAGCTGTAAGATGATTTGTTACCATATAGTTCTGTTTGTTTCCCATGTAGAGAAAGTAAAATAATTGTTTTACTTTTTTAAAAGGCAAATTTAGTATGATTTTTTCAGAAAAAGACAGTGATAATTAGTTTCTAGTTTTGTTTATGGCGACAGATCAACACACAAACATATATTCGGACAATGCAATCTATAGACTTGTTTTACCACTATCCAGGACACAAATGCAGTAACTGGTATGTCAGATATGTGGGGAAAGATGGTGATCAGTAGACTGGCTCTACCCAACAATTGCCCTCATCTCAATTATCGCTGAGATTATAGCCTGGAAATCCTGTTTGCTTTAGCATTCACTCAGCCACTCTGAATGGCTGACCAATCAGCAACCAGTGGGGGTGGCTAAGTACAATTATGAAGTCAAGCGTTTGTTTGGAAATGGTGGTAGAGCTATATGAAGTGATAAAGAGTTGAATTGGTTAAAGGCTGCTACACTAGTAAAAATGTACTTGATGTCTATGCCCATTAGAACGCAAAGACTGTAAGCAATCAAAGATGGAGCATGTCCAGACCCTACTCACAAAGTGAATTTTGGGTCTGGTTATACCAGGCTGTGCTCAGTACTTCAAACAGTAATAACAAAAGCTCAGCTCAGTGTTAAATTATGCTAAGCATTTCAGTAATATTGTTGCATAAATGCCAGTAATACTAGATAAATCACACTGGTGGATTCGAATGGCTGGCTGGACCTTATGACCTATATTAATTAGAGTTATTTTTAAAGATAAGCCCTTATATCTACTAATGAATTATGCAATGTACTATCTTCATATCACAGAAGATTTCTAGTAAGAC
>JAODUE010072941.1:0-15454 GCA_027564755.1 Amblyopsis hoosieri | reverse complement strand
TTTATATATACAGTCTATGGGTGACGTCACAGAGGGTCTGTCCATTTATATATACAGTCTATGGTGACGTCACAGAGTGTTTGTCAATTTATATATACAGTCTATGGGTGACGTCACAGAGGGTCTGTCCATCTATATATACAGTCTATGGTTGGTGATGTCATGGAGGGTCTGCCCATCTATATATACAGTCTATGGGTGACGTCACAGAGGGCTAGTCCACTTATATTTATAGTCTATGGGTGATGTCATGGAGGGTTTGTCCATTTATATATACAGTCTATGGGTGACGTTACAGAGGGTTTGTCCATTTACATTTCGCCACGGGCTTGACGTTTCCTTTCACCCTTCCGCCCACGGGTCAGTATCTCGTGCCGGCCCACCTCTGCACCTCCCCGATCCCCATTGAGCACCCCCCCGAGGAGGTGGAGGAGTCTTTAGAGGGACCGAGCACTAGTGGCGGCCGCAGGAAGAAGCACCGCCGCAGGCGCATGCGGCCCGGCACCCACCAGAGGGCAGAGGAGAGCAGCTCCTCTTCGGACGAGAGGGGGAGGGAGAGGGAGCAGCAGGAGAGCATCGCTACGCAGGAGCAGCTTGCATCTCTGCAGGCCAGGTCAGCCATTTAATAAAACATGATGTTTTTCTGCCTTGTTTGCTTATTTAAAGTAACATCTAAAGCTGCGCAAAATGTTTCAGTATCGATTTTCAAGCCCGTAGTATCTAAGAGAGTATTGCAATGTATCGCAGTCATGTCGCGACACAATCGCATTGTGACCCATGTATCGTGACACGTATTTTATTGTGAGGTCCTTCCCAATACCCAGTCCGAGAAAGTATTTTGCTTATGAATAAATGTTCAGTATCAAATATTGAGGTAGTACGTGAGTGTGTATTCGTGAAAGCTTTTCCATTGTCGGTGTTGTTTATAATCAAGGCTAGTTCAGGCCAGGGAATCTATGGAAAAATAAAAGCGACATTAAATTGCGGCGCCTTGAATAGCTGTGATTGGTCCACAACCTAGGTTAGCCTGAATGGAGTATGAGTGTAATAAAAGTGTGAGTAGTAATCGGTACTGTAAACAGTTTATACCGTATGTTTTTAAGCATTTGAAGAACAAGAACAGCACAATTCAGATTTGTTGTATTTGGGGAATACATTTCAATTTCAATTTCTGTCTCATGGTTTGGAAAAGGTTTCATGCTATTGATTCCCATCAATGCATTTTCTGCTTTGTGTGTGTGTGACAGCAAGTCAGTCTACTACTCTGTGGATGAGGAGTCTCATGAGAACCTGGGAAGTCCACGGGCAAGAGACAATTACCCCCACTCAGATGGAGAGCGATCGCCCTCAGAAGCGTAAGATGATGATTAGCCTTACTACAACAACAACAACAACAACAACAACTACATAATAAAAGTGTAATGTATATTTACTCAACTTTGACAACCACTTCCTTCTATTCTCCTGGCCTCTTGCCTTGTTCCTGTCTCTGGATGTCCATCTCCCTACCTTCATAACAGTGTGTTCTTTAGCCGGCCAGCATCTCCTAAGAGCGATTCTGAGCTTTTGGTGAAAGCCCAGGAGTCCTTTGGACCTCAGATGCAGTGGAACTGGGGCGCATTTCCTAAGGTTTGACAAGACGTCGTACATACACACACATGTATACTGTTTGCACACACACACACACACACACACACACACACACACACACACACACACACACACACACACACACACTTTGCCTCGAGGTGTCCCTGAGCAACAAACCTAACCCTAACTGCTCCTGGGGGTCAGATGGCACCTTGACACCACCATTGGTGTACGAGTGTGTGAATGGGTGAATGTGATGCAATACTGTACAGCGCTTTGGGTAGCCGGACGTTTGGAGAAGCGCTTTTTAAACGCAGTCCGTTTACCATTTCAGGCATGTCAGTCAGAGAGGTCACCGGTGGTGTTTCAGCGTAGCACCCTTCCGGATAGCTCTCACTTCCGCACCATCAAGAGACAGGACTCCTTCGACGACGTCTCCGAGGTCATGATACACTGTAGCCGAGAGGGCGTTGTGACACTGGTCAGGCCACAACCAAGGACTAGCTCCCTAGTAGATGTAGACGGGCCTGCTTTCCCTTCGGAGAAGAGCTCCGACGTGGCCCGGTCTTACGGTGAGTGTTCTTCATTGTTAGCGGGGTCCCCATCCGAGCTAGCCGACGCGACAAGCACAGCCAACACAGAACGTAGCGCGACCAATGCGGAAAAGCCATCGAGCGGAAACCACAATGCCTCGAGTGAGCCCAGCGCACGAGACCCCACAAGTGACTTTCTCATCAGCGAGGGGGGCAATGGCATTGATCCCTGCCCCGAGAGAGGGGTGGAGGAGGTGGGTGGGCCGGGGCTGGCTGAAAGCACAAGGAGCATCCAGAACGCGGAGAGCCCTTGTGCCGACGGCCTCCGTCTGGTTGTTGCCGAGGATCTGGCTACCTCCGCCAAAGAAGCCTCCCAACCGGAGAGCCTGGGCAAAAAGAAAGGTGAACTTTCCCTCCTTTTTACATTTTTGTTATTTTAAATGGCAGAACGCCATTGCTGTATGAAGCTGACCATTGGGGTTCCTTGGCTCCCTGTGTTCCAGGTAAACGTAGCCAGCACCTGGGACCAGCAGACATCTACCTGGAGGACCTGAACAAGTTGGATCCTGAGGTGGCCGCTCTCTATTTGCACAAAAGGTCAGAAAAAGAGATGAGTCATTTTTATTGAGGTCTGTAAATAGATACAAATGCATTTTAGTATTAGTCAAATTAGACATTGTTTTTAAAGACTAACGTGAGGCAACAGATGACACCTAACCCTAGCCCTAGCCCCTTGCATAGCAGACATCACCATCGGTGTATGAATGTGTGTGAATGGGTGAATGTGAAGCAGTCTCGTACAGAGCTTTGAGTGGCAGGAAGGTTGGAAAAGCGCTATATAAATGAAGTTCCATTTATCATTTACCCAGGGTTCCCACCGGTCATGGAATGTCTGGAATATAATGTGTTTCAAAATAAGTCTATTCCAGAAATTTTTTGAATGAAATCATGCAATATCAGGGAATTTTCTTTGCAGCATGTTTACAAATTTTACTGGACGTGGTATAACATTTTGAGATGTCTCAAAATATCTTGAATCTATATACATTTATTTATTTACACGATGTAGATGTTTACATGAGTAGTACGTACACGAAATACCACATTCATTAGTCAGTTTGTGTAAAAAGGGGCATCCAGCATGGCCATATTAAACAGACATCATTCTTGTCTTGCCTGTTTTAACATTCATTATATAGGTCTGATTTATTTTGGTCATGGAAAAGTCAGGAAATGTGACATTTGAAAATTGATGCGTCCTCTCTCTCTCTCCTCCCAGTGATGCGGAGGGGGTTACCCGGCCGGGAGCGGAGCCTGTCTCCCCCTCGGAGAGCCAGTCGCCCCAGTCGGTGGGCAGCGGGGCCATGGACAGCGGCACGGAGTACCTGTCGGACTCCACCGCCGACCACATGGACGTCAGCATGTCACTCTGTGGGCGAGAGGGGGTCACCGGTCAGATCAGCGCAGGTGGGGCTTAGAGAGAGGCTGTGTGTGTTTGTGTGTGTCTGTATACTTCTGTGATTTTGTGTGTGTCTATATCTCTGTGTGTCTCTGTATATATCTCTGTGTGTGTCTTTGTATTTCTGTGTGTGTGTGTGTGTGTGTGTGCGTTTGTGTCTGTGTGTGTCTGTGCTGTCCTTGTGCCCAATCCATTTTCATCCATCCTTCTTGCCGTCGATATAGAGAAGTTCCTGAAGCACATTGTGGCCTACCAGAATTTCGTCAGCAATCCAGGAATAATTGAGGATCCAAACCTCGTCATCTGCATCAACTCCAAGTAGGAGTTGGCAATCAGAATTGTATATTTTTTAATGATCTCTAAAGTCTCTAAAGTACCAAAACAATGAACGCATGTTAAATGTGTTTGTCTTTGTGCCTGCTCTCATACCTCAGGTATTATAACTGGGCAGTGGCGGCTCCGATGGTCTTGTCAATGCAAGCCTTCCAGAAGAATCTGCCAAAGGTATTCATTATTTATCAACTAAAGGCAGGGTCAGTTATTCTCCAACACTTGCTAACTGCGAGCTCAAATCAAAACGGTATCGCCCCACAGCGGCGCCTCACACATTGAAACGCATTGTGAAGCAAAGCGTAGTACTACAGCTTTGTTAATATAAGCAGTGTTCGCCACTTTGTTTATGTTCCCATTCACGGAGCCAAGGTTGTGTACGCTGTGAATCTGACACAGTGTATTAGCTTACAATTAGCTTGTAATAGCTGACTATACCTTTTTAAGTATCATTAGGTCGCGGTGAAATAATTTTACATGCGGTGATTTAGGTTGGTTCAAACGATTTTGTTTTGAGTGGTCAAGTGCGTGGCAGAGAGCTTCCAAAATAGCGTGGTTCTGAGGAATTAACACATTTTTCTAGGCAAAAAACTGAAAATGCCCATTTTCAGTCTGCAAAATCGGCCAATACGGATTTCATACTTTTAATATATATTATTCATGAATGTAAGACCAATTTTTAATCAAGCTAAATACAATAAATCAAGAAAAGGCTAAATTAATGGTGAATTGACAACAAAGATTGGTCTTCCATATTGGCCATTAGAAAGGAAAATCGGACTACCACCGATATCATATTTTGAGTGTAAATCGGCCTATTTCAATCCCCTACCGATCTATCGGTGCATGAAGGATTCAGAGTACTGACTTGGTGTGACGTGTGTTCATCTGCCTTCCAGAGTGCAATAGAGAGCCTTGTGATGGATAAGATGCCAAAGAAGTCTGGTCGCTGGTGGTTTTCCTGGAGAAGAAAGGACATGGACACCAGCCAGGTAACAGCTCACAACACTGCGCCCAGTGTTTCCCGAGCCACTGCTTTGATCCATTACCCATAAGTGATCGAAGGAAAGCCAAATGAGATGTCTGTTTACACATAATAACGCACTTCCTCATGTTCCAGCCAAAGACGTTGGAGCAGTCAGCAGCAACAGTCTCTATTCCCTCCACAGTCAAGTAAGTGGACCCCCGGCCAACCTAGACAGGACCTTAAAATGTAGCATGATGAAACCCTTTTCTACCAGGGACCCCTTAAAATTACCTTTGTGAAGTTGGCACCCCATATGACAAGAATGTGAATACAAGTATTTGTGCACGTTTGTGCATGCAAAATAAACTTCAAAGGCGGAGTTTGTCATCTGTCATGTAGACTGAGGTGAACGTTTGCGGAGAATGCGCTTTTTATTTTGGCTTTAAAATTTGAACATTTAGTGTAAACGTTTTAGCTGCAAATTACCTCCTCAAACCACTTGTGTGCATTTGTATACGTCAATGGCAAAGTAAAGGCAAACGTAAAACCATTCATTTGCGAACGTTCGCCGGTTTTGAACGCAGCTCTGCTAACTCGGTGCGTGTGCTGTTGTCCGCAGGGCCTCTCTGGACGACATGACCAGTGACGAGGAGGCGGGGCTAAGCACACAGGCCGCCCTGCCAGCAGACGCCATTAGCACGAGCCAGTGCCTCATGCACATGTACCGCAAGTCACTACGCCTCACCACAGAGCAGATAGTATGACACACACACACACACACACACACACACACAGTATGACGCGCTCACACCGCTCACACACACACACACACACAGTACGACACGCTTGCACACACACACAGTTCGACACGCTCACACACACACACACAGTATGACACACACGCACACACACACACACAGTACGACACGCTCACACACACACACAGTGACCCGCACGCTATCTATCACTCACACAAGGTGGTGGACGATAAGGCAAGGTGAGCGATACAATAAAGCCATAACTAAAACACAGATTTGTGCGCGCGTGCATACACATGCAAACAAACGCACTGCAAAAAGCATGCCTGTTGTCTGCCAATATGACCACTCTCCCCAACAGCGTCCGTTGACCTTCCTGTGTGCTCAGGTGCGTCTCAACCTGCGGGAAGGGGCCAACAGCGTGGTGTTCAGCGTGACCACCCAGTACCAGGGCACCTGTCGCTGTGAGGCGGCCATCTACCTGTGGAACTGGGACGACCACGTCATCATATCGGACATAGACGGCACCATCACCAAGTGAGAGCGCTCAATCCACCCCCACGTGTACACCCGCTGTCCTCCAAACAAACGGTCCGTCCTCACGCCTGGCTTATGCTTCGATGTCAAACGCGCCTACGTCGGGCCCGCAGATCCCGCGCAGAATCTTTCTTAAGAACAAATTTAAGAAGAAATTTAGGAGGATATTGGTGAACGAGGCCCAATGTTGGTGTAACTTAGTTTCGCTGGGAAGAACTATTTTTTATATGCTCATTTCAATTTGTTTACACTCAATTTAACCAGACATAATTTCCATATAGTGAGGAATCACATGCTCGTAAACAAATCCAACTAGGCCGCACAACTATAAATACTGAGCATGTCAGCGTACACCCGCACATGCCATTAGCAATGTGTAACTAGGTTATACAGCTGTGATGACATGATGCTGTCATAATCCTAGCAGAACGTTGCTTGCTTACAACTCTATGACTTTTTCTACTAAATGTACAAATTTTTTTGTACATTTTTGTACAATTGCTTTGGATAAATGTGTCTGTTAAATGCTGTAAATGTAAATGTCAATCAAACATTATGAAAGACTTGTGTATGTGTGTTCGCGTGCGTTGAACCTAACTGCCTACTTCCTGCAGGTCCGACGCTCTAGGTCACATCTTGCCTCAGTTTGGGAAGGACTGGACGCATCAAGGCATCGCCAAACTCTACCACAAAATACACCAGTATGTGGAAACCTGGGGACGACCACTGTCGACGGGACAGTGTGACGAGAATTTAGCTAATGAATAACAACATGCCTCAAAACATCACCTGAAATCATTGTCTTGTTTGTGTTCAGGTTGAGCGTTTACTGACATTGTTCGCTTCTGTCACTTGCAGAAACGGCTACAAGTTCCTGTACTGTTCAGCACGGGCGATAGGCATGGCCAGCATCACCAAAGACTACCTCCAGTGGGTCAACGACAAAGGCACAGTTCTTCCCAAAGGCCCAGTCCTGCTGGCCCCCAGCAGCCTCTTTTCAGCACTGCACAGGTTAAAGAAAGCACACGCTTTACACAAGCTACCTACTCATAACACCAGAGCCATGTAGACGAGAGAGTCGCGCCAACGGAAGTTCAAAATTCTCAATGGTCACATGATTAATGTCACAAAGACGCACATTTTGATAATTATTGGTCAATAAGTGTATTGATTTACATTTACAATATATTCTATACAGGCTGCTTCTAGTATTCGCGGCTAACTTCCGGGAGCTGTAACGAGGTTACGATCCGCCATTGCTGTGAAAAAACGATACATTGGAGTGAACACAGTTGGTGCGGCTCTCTTTTCTACACGGCTCTAGTTAGCACTTAAAGCTCTAAGTTAAAGCTTACGCTTTAACATTGTGGTAACGTAGTTTGTGTCAAAATTGGTACATATTCGTAAACTACACAGACTTTACAAACACAAACTAGCATTCTCTTACCCATTGTTTGCCTTGTCTGTTCAATGCAGAGAGGTGATTGAGAAGAAGCCAGAAGTGTTCAAGATTGCTTGTCTGACTGACATCAGGGAGCTGTTCGGCCCCCAGAAACAGCCCTTCTATGCTGCCTTTGGAAACCGGACCAATGTAAGCAACATAGACACCTTTTAAGAGTCAAAGGCTTTCAAGTGAAACGCAGCACAGTCTCAGAATGTCGTGCTTACCTTAAGTTACCATAACTCACTTTTAATTCAAGGCAGGGACAGCACTGTGTCGTGTGTCTGTGTGTGTTGTGTGTTTTTGCATAGCTTACTCATAGACTGGTAAAGCCATTCTGATTTTGCAAGCTCTGCCTTTAGAATTTGCGTCTCTTTACTGGGAACTCTCAATGTAGTCATTTGTCAGCACCAACTTAACCACACACCTTGGCCAATGGTGCTCAATCTGACTGGGGATTTCAGCAGAGCCATGGAAAGAACATGGCTCTGCCATGCCGTCCGTTCACTCCAATGGACAGTTTTTTTTTCACAGCAATGGCGGATCGTGGAGCCTCAAAATAGTTCTCGGAAGTTAGTCTAAATGCTAAAAGTACCCTATACATTTTATTTGAAATGTAAATCGGTGTATTTATTGACTACTAGTTACCAAAACATGAAGTTATATATCTGTGTTTTTTTTTTAATTGCCCATCAAGCCCTTCCTGGAACTATTGTGCCGTAGGTTTAGCCTTTCCATGGACCATGTGACCGTTGACAATTCCAAACTTCCGTTGGCGTAACTGTTATTTACATGGCTCTGGATTTCAGGTGATAATTTCCAGACTGATGTGTAAAGTGCATCAAATCATGAAGGCAGAACTTTTAAATCAGGGTGGCTAGCTCCTACTGAGCTATCAAATAAAACACTAAATAATAGGTTCATAGCTTACCTTCATACTCCGAGCTATACGCTGACCTTCTTTTTTCTGTCAAATATAGTAAGTAACTCTAGAATAAAAATAGCTAACTTTTTAAATGGTCTTGTAACTTGTAACATAACCTTTATGCACAATGTAATGTATAGTTGGGACAATGGATGTGCATATTCATTTTGATAAAACTGACTATACTGAATTGGTGTATTCTGTTTGCAGGATGCCTATGCTTATAAGGAAGTGGGGGTTCCTGAAACCAGGATTTTCACTGTCAACCCAAAAGGAGAGCTCATCCAGGAGAAGAACAAAGGGAGCAAGTCTTCGTAAGTACAGCAGATTAATTCACCTAGTAGATGTACAGCACAGAGGGGACTGTGCAATATCGGATCATGTCATCTAATTATGGAGAATGAAACACACATTTAGTATGATTTTATTAAATATGCATTTATTAAAGTTTAGTGACTCAGCCAGGTCATTCTCGAGAACGCTTGCTAACTTCAAGCTCGAATCAAAACAATACCCCTCCGCGGCGCCACCCCACACATCGAAACACATTGTGAAGCAAAATATAGTACGACTGCTATGTTGATGTGAGCGGTGTTCGCCTATTTACGGAGCCAGTATCAGATTATTTTTTCAGCACGCACAGAGTAACGGTAAGCTAGCGAAATGCAAGGAGACAGAATGTGTTTGAGTGTAACAATGCATCACACCTTCATGGGCATGCCCCTATGTGTGTTTGTTACAGGGACCTGGGGCCTCATTTATAAACCTCAGTGTAGATTCCATTGTAAAACATTGCGTACGCCTTAACCTCAGAACCAAAAAGATTCAGATGTATAAAACCATGTGGCTCACATTTGTACACAGTTGGCTTGTTACAAACACCAACCTGCATTGCGTGCGCGCACGAGCATCTAATACAATCAAGCAACTTAAATATAACACAAATCATAAACATAACAAGGGATTCTGAGCAAGGGGGCCGAGATTACTTTAGAGCAAGATGTTTGCTACAGTAATATACCTAGGAACTTTCCATAATCTATAATAGAAGACCGGCTTTAACTTTTTCAATAAAGCATATTTATTATTTACACATTTCACGTGTCTGAAAAACATTGCGTTAGCTCTAGGCACAAATGAAAGAATTCGTAGAACTGCACAACTTTTTTCCGCATAGAATGTTTCCATAAATTCTGACGTTTGCGGCGAAAGATGCGTACGTACATTTAAACCCCTAACTTAACTTTTGTGTGTAGCTACCATTTATAAATGCGGCCCCTGGTCTTTTCTCCTGCATGCTACTAATTAATTAATTGCAGCATAACCAGGTAGAGGACCTAAATGTGTGTGTGTTTTTAAGGTATAACCACCTCAGTGAGCTGGTGGAGCATTTCTTCCCAGTGCTTCCTGCCAGGGGATGTACTACGTCCGCCTTCCACTGCCCAGAGTACAGCCACTTCTCCTACTGGAGAGAGCCACTGCCACCGCTTGACTTGGACGCACTGCTGTAGATGACACTCGCCGTCCTTCTGCCTTTTGCTATAGATATCTAGTTGTCTTGTTTGACCCTTTCTTCCATGCGTTTCTCCTTCCTGAGCACTGTATTTATTATACCAAATAACGGTCGCTAGCTCCATGGTGCCTTTTTATCGACCGTACAAATTCAGCTAAAAGCATTTGGCCATTCCATGTACACTCATGCAAACAGTCACACTATGAATGTATGGTTGAGTAAATGCTGTAACTATTTACCTGCTGCACCTGCAGTTCAGATACTGTATTATTAGCTGGTGTTTTCCACTTTTATGCTTTATTTTACTGTAGTTTCCTAGCACTACATGTGCCAAGATAATCTTGTGTTGGCCTGAAATGCATTGTTAGAAGGTCTACCCTTACTACAGAAACATTTCAGCATGTCTCTTTAGGCATGAGTGTAATTTATTTACAGGTAGTTTCATACCATGTTAGAGACAGACATCTTCTGAAAATGGTTGTTGTTTGATTTTCCCTTCAAAATGAATTTTGGCCTAGCAGAGTGGGAGAATGATGTACTGTGATCGGATATCTGGTCGGAGCAATGCTGTCTAAGACCTTGGATATTTGGCTTGGTGCAAAACCATCTGGCACCAAGCATGAACTATTGTGAAGTGGATCTGCAGCCCGGACAATCATTTTGGCTAGTGTTAGATTATTGGGTTTATCTTTCAAGTGGGCTAATGCACTACAGCAGTGGTCCCCAATCCTGGTCCTGGAGGGCCGCAGCCCTGCATGTTTTAGATGTCTCCCTGCTCCAACACACCTCATTCAGATGAATTGGTCATTATAACGAGCTATTCATGTAAATCCGCTGTGTTGGAGCAGGGAAACATCTAAAAAAACATGCAGGGCTGCGGCCCTCCAGGACCAGGCTTGGGGACCCCTGCACTACAGGGTTTATAGTTATTATAGGACATTATGGGTGAGGGTAGGTGGCTGAGAGTAATACTAAGTTACATTCCAGATTTATTTAAGCAGTATGTTAGAATCTACTATATATTTATTGTTTTTTGATCTTTTTATGTCATACAAAGTAGTAATGGACTGTGGAAACATGTTGCCTTTGAACCGGGGAATACTGTGGACCTTATAGTGTTTTTAATAAAAACTTTATTAAAATATAAATTAAAATTAAGTATTATTCTTCTATTTTTTTTTCAGGCGGCTGTGGTCATGGAGTATCTAATTGCTACAATGTGTATATATGCTGTCTGTCCCTAAATGGGATGGTGTACTGTAGGTGATGTAACTTCAGTTATTGAACAGAACAGGTTCTCTCACTTCATGACAGGCAGCTACTTTTCTTTATTGCAGGGTGTCGGGGGAAAACAGCGACCTGATTGGCCAGCTGTTCGTTTCAACCCTCCAAATAAACGTTAAGGCACTCGCCGGCCAATCAGGTTGCACTATTTCCTCATGAATAAAAATGAGTCCAACCCCCCCCACCCACTACCCCACCCACTACCCAGCAAAAAAGGCAAGCGCGCAAACGTCAGCAGTGGCAAGCTGTGATGCGATATTGACACATTGACAACAACAGGAAATCTATATATATTGTATGTTTGTTCTCAGTACAGTACATGCCGTTATTTTGAGACACACCGAAAATAATATTTATTTTGCTCAGCGACTACCATTTCAAAAGTGGGCCTACATGTAAGTAGTGCATGTTGTCACATTATTGATCAAATACCGTAGGCTGGCTGCAATTATTTACACATAGCAAAAACATGTAGGCTACGCAAATAATAGTCAATATTTTCAGACCATTACAACTATTTTTATATGTTAAACAATGGTATGTTAAATTATTTTGTATCGCATGTTACTTGGAAACGAAACCTAAAAACAAAACAAACAAATTAAGATGGGATAGGCCCGGACTTTGCTCACCTGTGGTGGTGGCATTTACAATTGAATGAATGCAACTTGTTAACAGTGGCTAGGCCATTTAAAATGTCTTTGCTGGAACTAACTTATATAGGCTATTTAATTTACATGTATTGTACATTCTCTACATTTTCAGAATACTTCATCATGTCATTTAAAGAGGCCAAAGAAGATTTTTCTGACAACAGTCAGCTAGCTTTGCATCTTACTTGCCCGATTTGCTTGCAGCTGTTCACTGAGCCAATGTCTCTGCCCTGTGGTCATATCTACTGTTGGGCTTGCCTCCAGACCATGGGTGCAGGCCTTGATCACCTCTGCTGTCCAGAGTGCCAGGCTGTGTACCAGGGAACCAAAGCCCTGGTGAAGAACTTCAAAATGCGCAGCATCGTTGAGACATACAAATCTAACTCAGAGAAAATGAAGTCACACACAAACAAAAGTGAAGACAGTGATGCATCAATTGACACAGAAGCTTGCTCTACAACAAGAAAAGCAGATCTTTGTCAGGAAAAGCTAGAAAGCTCAAACAATTTAAAAGGCCATAAAGTGTTAGTGCAGACTAGTATCCAGGATTATAAGGGAAAAGAAGGGTTTCAGATTGGATTTGGATCCACAGGGCGAGAGCAAGATACCACAAAAGACACGAAGGAATTGGAGGAACCAAAATTTCAACTGGCATCTCAAGTCACAGAGTTGACCCTCAAGTTGGAGATGGCACAGGGTGTGTTGAACAAGGCGGAGGAACGGGAGACCGAGGTTAGCACCGCTAATGCGCAGCTGAGAGAGCGTGCGGCCAAGTTGTTAGAAGGACTGATGGCTTTATCTCGGAGCTACGCCGCAGACGTGACTAAGTTAATTGAAGAAGAGCTTACCCCGGGTGAGGCTAGTGTACGTGGACGGGTAAGCCAAGCCTCTGAGCTGACGGAGCAGCTGAGAAAGGCCATGCTCAGTGCTGAATCCCTGTTGACCGAAGGGGACCGGGCTGTGTTTAACGAGGATCTAAACGATCTACAACCGCACATTGCAGAGCTCATGGCCAAGCCAGCGGAGCCCTCGACAGATGACGTTGAGTCCGGCGTTAACCCTGCGCGAGCTTGTTCCTCGCTGGAACAGTTGAACGCCGGGATGAGGGAAGGCATAGCGGAGATTCAGCGCTCCCTACGAAACGTACTGAACCCTTCTGAGATAACCTTTGACCCCGAAACGGCCCACCCCAACCTTGTGCTGTCGGAGGACCTGAAAACAGTGACATTCAGCGCCACAAAGCGGCCCTACTTGTCTTCTTCTCAGAGGTTCACTAGCTTTTTTCAAGTTCTCAGCACCCAGAGCTTCTATGGTGGTGAGCACTGCTGGGTGGTGGAACTGGAAGAGTCTCCGTGGATCGTTGGGGTGTGCTACAGCGGAAAGCTACCCCGCGGCGGTCTGCCCAGTGCCCTGGAGAGCAGCCGTAGCTCCTGGTGCCTGATGTGGCACGAGAACCTGCTGAGGGCATTCGAGCAGGGCCACGACGTGCCGCTGAAGAGGACCACGGTGTCACGCAAGCTGGAGATCAGGCTGAGCTTCAAGACTCACAGACTGAGCTTCTACAATGTCAGTGCCAGGAGTGGAAAGACTCACGTGTATACCTTTAAGTGTAACCTAACGGAGCCAGTGCACCTGGCCTACAGGATGATGTCTGGGCAGCCCAAGGCCCGTGTTACTATCTGCTCCTAAACATTTTTTATATATAACTTAAAGTGTAACTGCACCCTACATTGTGGTGTTTGAGCTGTAAACTAGATAAGACTGCACTGTGGTGACTGATGACACACAACATACTGATGTTAAATATTGACAAAATAGGTGTTAACATTATTGTTAACGGGACTCTCCTCTAAGCCTCAATCATTTCCTGAACTGCTTTTGAGCGTTTTTCAAAATTGAAGACCTAAAGCTGGTGTCCAGTTACACTTGCATCTTCCATTAACACAACCTATATCTGTATTAAAGGTCCTAAATAATATTTTACACATTAATAGAGAAGCAAACAATTATGATCTATGTAAAGAGTAGAGTTATGACATCACACCGAGTGTCTCTGTTTTTTTCTGCTGTGTGTGCGTGGCCAACAACGCATTTGTTTAGGTCTGGGCTGCTTGTGTGCTTAGCCTTAGTGTAACAGTAACTTAGTGACAGAGAAAAGATCATACGTAAAGCCTTTAATGACACTAGATGTGTTTTGTTTCAGTGTGTGTGTTCTTAGGTACAGTGCATTTAATTGCGTCAGAATGTAGCCATTGTTTCAGTGTTTAGGTACAACAGTTCTATAACTTGTGGTTTGCCCTTTCTGCTTTTTTACCCTTTCTACTGTGTGCTTTTGTAAGTAAAAATTAAACTTTTTGATGCTGTTATTTTCATTATTTTGCATTGATGAGTGTAGTGGGAAGAAGCCAAGTATGGCTAACATAGATAATTATGATAATCAGTATAATGATTCATACTTGTTTAATGCCATATCAGAATATACATAATTTCTTAATGCTAACATTATTAAATATATGCACACATCAATGGATTAATAGCCACTGTGTGGATAATTAAGAGATCATTCATGCCTGGTGATAAAAACCGTCTTGATCTTGATGCAAGACTAGCTGAAGGAACATGGTGACATCCGTATAAAAAGGTTTACGTTTTTATTTTAATTAAGCCTTTGCTTTTGTGAATTATTGACATTGACATTGAAAATGTTAAGTTAACGTCGCTAACGTGTCATTTTTTGAACACAGCTACAGCCCTTACATGTACGTGATCTCGCGATAGATGTGACGTCATATTTGCGAAAGGAAAGTGTCACCTGACCACCTTGGGGATTTGGGAAGTAGGTTCTGCTCTGCGAGGTCGTTATGTATTTATTTTATTGACCGTAGTGTGTATTTCGTGTTCTAATTGAATGTTTTGTGAAAACGATCTTGCATTTAAGACTTCTCCTTCGGTAAGATGCTTATATTCTCCCATGTTAAGTTTTTATTGAGCTGGGGCCAGCGTCATATCCCTATCGTTGTTTATTTTCATCCCTGTACTGCAGAGCTTGAGACATGACCCACTCTTCTTCTAAGCTTTGACAATCCAGCTATCGTTATATTATGTTACATTCCCATATAATCACTTTGAGTATTATCTTGGAAACATTGCCAGGTTTTGCTAGCTAAATAGAAAGCTAGATGTACTGTACCTTTATCTGGTTGATAGCGCGCTGCCAAAAACACATCTGACGTAGTTTCTACAGGCAAGGCAATACTCTTCTATGGATTTGGATGCTTTGTAATTTTCATTAATTTGGTGTTGCAACATAATGTTTGTCTTGGCATGGAGAAATGGACGGGCAGCCTTTGCCTGGTTCAACAACTAGATAACCTCCATGCCCCCCAGCCCTGCATTAATAGTTTTCCTAAACATTGAAAATTCATATTTATATATATTTTATATATATTTTATATATATATATA
>JAODUE010072930.1:3438-15455 GCA_027564755.1 Amblyopsis hoosieri | reverse complement strand
TACCTACCATTCACTCAACACATCCTCAAACACACACACACACAAGCGCACGTGTGTTCACACACACACACGCACACACACACACACACACACACACACACACACACACACACACACACACAAACCGGTTAACCATTAATCTGATAAATACTGGGTGTGAGGGATTGAGATGTAAATTCTCTGAATGTCAAGAGAGAGTCAAGCAGAGAGGGATGGACTGAGTGAGAGTAGGAGGGAGAGAGTGAAAGAAAGAAAGAAAGAATAAGTACTATAACAGTAGTTATCTGTCATAAATCTCCCAGACCTGGGCCTTTATACTGAATCAGAGAGATTATTAAAAATAGAGATTATGAAAAAACACCAAATAACACAAATAAAAATTATTCTTAGACACTGAGCACACACAGAATAACATACATTACCTCGGCATACGACAGGTACAGGTATACACAAAGCAGGCAGGGAAGCCATTTGACGGACTCTAATATACATTTATATTCTTGTGAAAACCATTGTTCTCTTTAGGTCCCACTCACCTGCTGAGAATTTAATTTAATTTAAAAAATCAACCTTTTTTTATATAATTAGAACAACCACCACTATAATTCCTTGACTTCTGCGGTCCTTGGGACACAGTCCACCAACAGGGAGCACTGTCATTACATTTCTCCAAGACATTTCTAAACTGGCTGTTGCTTCTGCCTTGCAGGAAAGTGTCAGTTTGTTAAATAATATATTGTTTATTATGTGTGATTTTGTTGTTAGTGGAAACCATAATGACAACACGTGAGAAGAATACTAAATATATGAATTGCTATGATCTGTCTTTCTCTTTGTCTGTCTGCATTTGGACCAATACTCTCCCAGCTACTATTTTAGTGGTATGATTTCGCATTTAGCCAAGATTGTGACCTGTAGATTTGAATGATTTGTAAGTTTGAATTTCATTAGATGAACTAAACACCACCTATCATTCAGTATATAGATGTGCTCAACACCACCTTTCATTCAGTATATAGATGTGCTCAAGACCACCTATCATTTAGTATATAGAGGTCCTCAACAACACCACCATCTTTCATTTAGTATATAGAGGACCTCAACACCGCCATCTTTCATTTAGTATATAGATTAACTCAACACCACCACCTTTCATTTAGTATATAGAGGAACTCAACAACACCATCTTTCATTTAGTATATAGATTAACTCAACAACACCATCTTTCATTTAGTATTTAGATTAACTCAACACTGCCTTTCATTCAGTATATAGATTAACTCAACACCACCTTTCATTCAGTGTATAGATGAATCACCTGTAATCTGATTCCACTTTTAAGATGGTAACTAATGCATTACAGTTACTGTTTTTTTGGTAATAAAAATGTAATCAGTTACTTCCCAACACTGACTGTAAATCACATGAATGTGCACATGCAATGATAATTTATCTCTCCCTCTCTCCATTTAGTGTGTGTGTGTGGCTGAAGTACTTCCTTTCCTAAATGTTGAGAAATCTACAGAATTAGGGAGAAACCTCACTCAGACACATTCCACAAGACATTTCCCCTCCATAACTGCTGGTGACTAAATGGAATAATAATGTGACTGGATGTAACCTATTAAAGTAAATATGCCATAGCTGTCCAGTGATGCTAGTATGATAATAGTGAAACCACAATGAAACCCATTCTGTCTATCCCCTTCCCCTTGTGTGTGCGTGCGCGCGCATGTGTGTGTGTGTGTGTGTGTGTGTGTGCGTGCGTGCCTGTGTACATGTATTAGGTCATTACAGACAGCTTGACCTTCCTGCAATGTATGACTTGTTGAAACTGAATCAAACGGAAGCTGCTATAAGATCTGGTTTTGCATTGCTAATCATCATTCTCTCTAGTGTGCAAGACGTGGAGAAATGTGCCCAGGTCTTCAAAAATGCCTTTAACCTGGATGATACACAGTTGTATTGTGCCTCACTATTATAAACATTGTGTGTTTTTCAAAATTCAAAATTGGATGGAGAAAATGTATTGACATTACTGTGTGTGTGTGTGTACTGCCTCTTAGAACGTATGCTATTCTGTGTGTGTGCGTATGTATGTTCATGTGTGTATGTGTGTGTGTGTATTATCCATGTTTGTGTGAGCGTGTGTGTGTGTCTACAGTATGTGTTTGTGTGTGTGTGTGTTTGTATTGTGTGATAGCAGCATGCCCAGCAGGGATCTACAGGACCCTCTCTCCTCGCCATTGTTAAAGCATGTCCCCTCTAATCACTCTGATAGCCACACACATACACGTGTGCACGCACACACACACACACAGACACACGCACACACGCACGGACACACACAGTGCACGTACAACCACACAACCACACTGCAGAGAGAGAGAGAGAGAGGGAGGGAGAGAGAGAGAGAGAGAGAGGTATAATACTTTGGCAATATGTACACTGTTACATCATGCTAATAAGTGCTTTGAATTGAAATAGAGAGAGAGAGAGAGAGAGAGAGAGAGAGAGAGAGAACGAGATGCTACATCTGAGGGATTATAGTAATTTACATTTTAACACAAATCATTGATCTGATACCAGTAAGTTTTATGGTGAGGGGGAAATAAACCGGTTTGAGGAGTTTTAAAGAATCTGAAATGCGTCCCAGAGGTATTTTGTCTGAAAATGTGTCACCACAAGAAGAACATGGATAGCATAAGAACGTTACGCTGCCAAACATGATGCAATGCATGCAAACACGTACACACACATGAAGGAATACATCGCACGCACATGCACACACACACACACACACACACACACACACACACACACACACACAAGCACATGTAGTCCATTGTTGTCTCATGTCTATAGCTGTTGTTCTCCGGACAGTTGAAGAAGCCCTCGACCATGTGGTCAAGCTCAAGGAACACTCTGTTACTACTGGCAACAAATCTGCTCCACCTGACTGGTACTTCCAGTCAGGATCAACAGCTGCCAATCACTGACATATACAATAATGACAACATTAAATTGTTGTATTTATTACAGAATAAGCATCATTTACCTTCTAACATTCACAACAGCTGATTATTGAATATCTAAATGTAAGACAGGTTAGATGTTACATATGAATGGGGGGGGGGGGGGAAGAGGAAGTTAATAATCCTACAAGGATGTACTTCTGAGGATTGCCTTCTGCATTATATGATCACTCGCAGTGATGTTCCTGTTGTAATAGAGGTAGCTCGGCTCGCCTCTAAGCGGCTAAACCTAGCTTCAAAGGAGTACGTCAATCAAATCTGTACCCACTGTAACATATTGTTTTCACTATGTCATTATTGTCATCTATCCATCTACAGTGAATGTATTTCAAATGTGTTGTTGTGTCCGTGAGTTATTGCATGTTGACGCACTCTGGCGTATGAGGGCTCTTTGAGTTCGTCTTTAAAAGGTTTGCTTTTTTTTTAACGGAGGAATGAAACGTCTACGACATTAAACGCCATTGCGTAAAACGCATGACACAACACGCACGCACGCACACACGCACAAACACAGGCGCAAACACATCTCCGATTCACAGTGTGCGCCTGCAAAAGGGCAAAGCCAGCTGGACTGAAACGGACCGGGCAGGGTGCCATGCGGGCAGCTGGCATTCTGTGTGGCCTCGCGTTCTGGTGGCACAGATGTGGCTTGTTCTCCCCTCGCCCTCCCCTCCCCTCCACCCGCTCCTCCGCCGTGTTTTGTGTTCTCAGCTGTTCCGAATGCCGCGCAACTCTGTTAGCTCAACAAAGGAATGAAAGGAAAGCGGGAGCGCGAAGGAGCGGGGAGAACGAACTGTCAGGCCGCTAAATTCATTAGCTTCCCCACAAGTGCAACTGGAGGCCGAGGGCTTGGCTAAAAAAGGCATGCGAGTAGTGTGTTTATTAAAGTGTGATAGAAGCTTTGCTCCTCTCTCGTTTGGATCGGATGTTCACGAGAAGCACGCGGTCTCCGTAATTTCCCTCACCAGAAGCTCAGTGGCATATAATTAGGTCAGATGTGAGATTTACGAAGTACGGTGTTGCTAAAATGGTTACATGGGATGAGACGTTAACCTTCGTAGACTTATTTGGCCTTCGGGTATGGAAGTAGGTTCTAGTTTCAAAGGTATGTTTGCCATTAAGCCGAGCTCTTTCACACCCATGCAAACTCACACGCACACAGAATGCATGCCACGCTATGATCTGTTTGCTGTTGTCAACGGAGCGAAGAGGTGATTTATGAAGAGAGGCCATATAGTATGCTTAAATTTGCTTAAAAACGGCCTGCTCTGTGTGCGCCAAACAAATAATCTGGGGTTTCTACACAGCCCTTGGCCTGTAAATATTAATGCAAACAAAGTGGTGCAGACCGCACCAATGTGTGGGGGTGGAGCTTCTGAGGGCACACGCTATGTCATTGAAAGCAGAGCCATGTAAAGAGAGAGTCGCGTCATCTCCAATGGACCATAGCAATGGCGGATCGTGGAGCCTCAAATTAGTTCCCGGAAGTTAGCCGCAAATACTAAAAGTACCCTAAAAATGATATGCGCATTTATTGACTACTAATTATATATATATATATCTGTATCTCCATTTTTAGGGTGCTTTTAGTATTTGCGTCTAACTTCCTGGAACTCATTTGAGGCTCCACGATCCGCCATTGCTATCTGTATTTATTGATTCTAATTACCCACCAAGCACCAAGCATCTCCATGGACCATGTGACAGAAATTTTCGAACTTCCGTTGGCGCAATCTCTTTTTCCATGGCTCTTGTTGAAGGGAGAGGTGTTTTTTTTTTTATCTAGTTCAAATATCAACAGTATTTCTCTAGCATTGCTGACTCCACCTTTGGAGAGCAGATATGGGTTAGACTTTTGCTCATGGATGTTTTAGAATTGACCGATTCCAAACCCGCCCTTCAGACAGTTGACGGAAGGTTCCGTCAGATTTAAAAAAAAAAAAAAAAAAAAAAAAAAAAAGCACAAGTGTTTTGTGGTATTACATGAAAAACGGGTTGGGATAGGGCAATTGCTCACCTTAACCTTAACCACTAGCCTTTGTGTCCAGTGCCATAAAACGTATAAACCCCTCAAGACTATATATATCATATGTGTGATGTATTACACTGTATAACAACTGTTGGACAGTGTTTGTAGCACACATGCACACACACACACACACAGTACATACATCATTCTCACATTTTAATGGAGGAATAAAGGGCTGAACCGCCAGATAAGAGTCTTGATAACAGGTGAATGATAGCAGTAAAACTTGTTGTGTTGTTGCTGCATTCCTAGCAATATAAACATCTAAACTGAAAGGCATGTAAAAATAGCACAAATGCATACCATCACTCAGATGTTGTCTATCTCCATTATTTTATCATATTAATAATGATCATAATGCTGAAACAGCTATATTACACGTCATTTTGGACATGCAGGAAACAAATGCATGAACAACAAACATTTGAAGTCAGGGCTTATTGTACTATACTGTTAAACCGGTGTTGCGGCTATTTAAAAATTGTGGTGGGTCTTCTTAGGATCATAATGCACATACTGTACTGTGGTTTGGCAAGTTTGCAAGTACTGTAGGCCCAACCTTAGTATTTCCTGGTCCACCCAAAGGACCAAGGAGCAGGATAACCCAAAACAGCAACCAGTAACCAACAGTAACCAAAACAGGTACATGAGAACACAGCGATACAAAAAGCATTAAAAAAGCATATTAGTCATTATAATTCTCAGGTTGACAATGTGGGCTATAAACAGACAATTCTGATGGGATTGAATAAATCCGCCAACTATTTGAATGTCGCATGCGAAGAAGATTCTGCTTTCTGAACAGTAGGCACTGTATCGTACTGTACAGCATCCATGAAGTACTTTAGATATCGGGCACCAACAGTAACCTATCTATAAGGACTGCGATTGCGATCAATGTATGTGCATTGTACCTGTGTAACGATGGTCGGCCGGTTAGAGCAGGACAGTTAATTGTCACTCTCCGATACATCAAGTAACAGATGCTAGAGACTTTGGGCTTTAGCGTTTCTTGCTAAGGCGTCCTCTTAATCCAGGGATACTGAGTTTGACACAAATACATAAAAATACAATACATATAAATACACAAATACAAACACAAATACAAACACAAACACAAACACAAATACAAATACAAACACAAACACAAACACAGTAACCAAAACACTAGTTGCCTGAGTCTAGTGTGCATGTAGACCAAAAGACTCTATTGGTCTATGTATGACATTTTCCACCACACACCCAAGTGCAAATGCTTGCATGCACGTCTTATCAAGAGGTTTGAAGGAGAAGGAAGGGGCATAGAATTAGGATGGGTGATTCTCGCAAAGAGGAAAACCTTGCCGAGTCAGAGGCTTCTCATCTCGTGTTCATTCACTCCCGCCAACGTTGCATCACGAGATCCAGTCCTGCCCTTTGGCAGGGCTGTTTCTACAATGGAGCCTGCATTGAGACAATGGGTTTTACCATTAACTCCTGGCATGATTAGTTAGTCATTTGTTCTTGCTGTGATTTGGGTCCGAAGTTAGCAAGCGTTGTCGAGAATGACTTACTGTACCTTGAACTCCCGGCAAGCACTTAAGCTATTACTATCTGCAATATTGGGCCAACAGAAGCGTGTGTAGCTCCAGATCTCCAGGCAAACAGTACAATGACATGTAGAACTACAGAGAGAGACGTTAATGCAAATAAGAAACGTTCTGTCATTTGGGATTTCTGTGTGTGTGTGTGTGTGTGCTCGCGTCCTGCTTACGCGTCACTTAAAGGTCACCCTACGCTCGTTAGCGACAGGCATCCCAGTCGTCGCGGTAACACACAGCAGGCTACCACCTGTCACTACGTAAGGAAGTGTGTGTGTGTGTGTGTGTGTGGTTGTGTACACATTGTGTCCCACCATTCCCCCCCTCTCCCAGTGTCTTCCCACTGTCTTGTGTATGTCTCTGTTGTCTGAGAACTGGGCCAAGAGGACCCACACTGATCTGCTTACTGGACCAGTGGGCTCACTCGATTGGTCTACGATGTGTGTATGTGCGTGCGTGTGTGTGTGTCCGTGCGCACGTGTGTGTACATGCATGTGCATGTCATGTGAAGCATATGTTGTCCTCTGTGAGAGGACATCCCATAATGATATCCTCTGTGTTTGCTTACAGTTTAAGGAAAAGTGACATATGGACTCTTATGCTTTCCTTCAAGAGACTATTCAGTGATAAAAAATGTTAAAAAGTTTAATTTACCAAAACGCTTTATGGCATTATTTTATTTTGCACACATTATGTGTTACGTGTCATTTTGTTGATGGATGAATAACTTTTTGCAGCCTTAATTTTCAACTGCATTCTGATGACTCACTGTCTTGCAATGTAAAATGGCACACCAAAACAAACAACACCTCCTACACACACCAAGCCTAAAACTGTAAAGCGCTTAACACAAATTTGACCCATCCGTGTCACTGCTTTTTAAACGAATTGGTCAAGAACAACAAGACATTATTTATTGCTTCCTAGTAGAGATGAATGACAGTGAAAAAAAGTTGCTTGTCACCAGTAATCAATAACAAGTAGAGAGAGGTCAGTGGTGATCAATACTAGTTAAAGCATGTGACAAGAGAACCCTGTAACCCCTAATTCCTAAAGGTCAACTCATGACCATGAATCAAGCATAGCGATAGTTCAGGCAGGCCATGAAGTCATGCCCGGCCACACTTAATCTCAATCTTCATTTTATCGCAATCATTTTATTGTCAGATGATCACAATAAGCTCACTGCCCATCTGATCTCAGTGACCAGATTGCTCAGATGATCACAGCAAAGCATACCATTGACTAAAATAGTCAGGGTGCTTGTTTAAACGTCCTTAGCCTACACCCATTCCTGGTGCTTCCTCTGCAAGCTTTTTTGCATCCCACCTCTCCTTTAATGCTGTGTTTGATTACTCAATGTCTTGGTGTTGTCATGGTGATGCCTGTTCTGTTGTGTACCCTGTGGGGGGTCTTTTTGCTGCTCTCCCTGTCTTGGGCTTTCCATGTATGCGCATGGAAAGGCAGGGAGCTCCCAGAACAGAGGGTTCTAACCCTAACCCCATTGTTTGAATGGTATGTCACATACATAAGTGTTTAACCCTTTATATCAGGTGTCCCAGTGAAGGTCAGTAATTATCTAAACTGAGGTGCGTTCAAATTCGGTGAACTGAGGCAAATGTTCATGGTGAATAATGGACTTCAAAATTGTTACGATGTAAACTGTAACTCTTTGAGACTAAAGGGTTACAGTTTAAATCTAACAACATTTTCTGTGTGTGTGTTCGCCGAGACCGACCTCTTTAGACAGATTCTGTATGTTCATTGAACATGAATTACCAAGGCTGGAATAGGGTTGTGCAGTGAAGCCTGCACCACTTTGTTTGTGTTCCCATTTACAGAGCCTGGTCTGTGTAGAAACACCAGATTTATTTACAGCGCACGCACAGAATGGCCAGCTAGCCGAACATGAGGAGATACTGTATTTGACTAAATGTTTAGGGGATTATATTTGCATACTATATTTGCATACCGCACGCACCTTTAAAGAAAGTCAGAACTATGCTACTGTATCAATCATTTCATGGATTACATTAACCTTTTACTTGAATAGGTACATAACATGTATCATTTAGTCTGTCCCTGCCATGCTCCAGATGCCATGGAGCCTATTAATTAATGAAACCGGTTAATTATCCACAGTTCAGGCAGACTGTCCTGATTCGGTATGGTTTTCATTGTGCTACTCTATATTTCTATCAGCAGACCATCAGGTATGCAACAGCCAGGTGAACCAGGGTCTGGACACGCTTCATTGGGAAGTCGTTGCCTTCTACTCGGCATAGACCTCTGGTTCATGTTGAAACTACTGGACAGCGTTTAACCAATCAGGATGGCTACAAATGTTTGTATTGCTTCATCTAGCTCTATGCCACCATTTCGAAAACAAATGCTTGACTTACTCACCCCTGTAGACGCTGATTGGTCCGCCATCACGGCTGCCTGTGAAAACGTAAAATGGAACAGGGTTTTCATACTGAGACCAAGTGAGCTGAGAGAGCAATTGTCGGGTGGAGCCAGGTTAGCATTCATGCCCACCTGATCTACTTTGAGCATGCAAAGCATGGCATGCTAAATAAATGGTAAACGATTTAACAACCGCCTTTAGTGATGTGCTCCCCTGCTGGCCATAGTCCCAAAATACATTGTAATGCTAAAAACCTTATCGTTTTAAAGAAGGATTTACTACAATGGCTTATAGGCTTTCTAGCATTAAGCAGCACCACTTCTGTAAACAAAATTCCCCCACACACATTTTTTAAATGACGGAACACAACGTTTGATGAATGAATAGGCTATATTATCTACAACATCCATGTTTACAATAGAGACAGGCTATTGGAGCACATCCAGGCAATTATATCTAGATGAAAATATTAAGTCACAATAAATGCAATCCAAAAATATTATTTTTCTAGGGTTGGCTACGCAAAAGCAGAAGAAAATAATGATAGCCTAGGATTCTTAGCATGTTAAACAGTGGCAGCCGTAGGCACCCCTATGCTTACTGAATGGTTTGACCATAGTGATTTATGCCGCTTTTAAAAACACGGTCCGCTGCATTTATAATGTAAAAAAGAGGCCGACAGCTTCCAAAAAGAAGTTACGTCTGAACTCGGCCTAATCGGTGAAATTGAGGAGAGGAAATCTTTTCTGATGTACCTCAAAGAATAACTGACTGTAAAACATAGTTACAAGGTTATGTGCAAGGGATTCTGTGGATACTATAATATTGGTTTTGGAGAGCAAGAGCAAATCAGAATCTTTTCTAGTAACCTTATGAAAGCTCTGCTGACTTTTTATTTTTCTTGTGGAATGTAGATTGGTGTGGTGTTTGCATTCCAACACACCTGTTCAACCCACACACTATCTGACTAAGACTTCCTGAGCGGTCCAATGACCAATACAAATGGAATGTGGGTGTAGGTTATCAGTTAAGTGTGTGTGTGTGTGGGCGTGGGTGCACTTTTATTACAGTACTATTGATACACGGAAAGGATTTATTTTGTGTTCGCATCGTTATTTGTTTTGTTTATAGATTTTAATGGGTTTCTGAAAGTATCATACAGGTATTTTGTAATAACTGTTCTCAGTTAAGTACTGCTCTTTTATGAAAATTTAGACCAAGTAACGGAGACTGTGGTTGTTGTTTTAATGATCCCCAACATTCCTGACCTACCTACCTTCCTTGAGCTAGCTAGAATGTCTAACCGTTGGTGTTTGTGTCAATATGAGTGATTTTATTTTATAAATGCATATGCAATAAATATAATGTATAATTAACAGCATTTCGATAATCATATTTTCCACTCCTCGGTGAAATAGTTAGTTTGTTGCTGAGGGTGAATCATGAATATTACGATCTTCCTTAAGGGGCAGTGTTGAGTTAAGTTGTGCAATTAACACCTACTTTAAAATGTGTTCTAAATATCAAATAATGTGTATTTCCCTTTTTTGGAACCGTCATTATGTTGACAATACATTCTTTTGTCAAGCAGATGTTAATTCACTTCATATGCATACTTGCAAATGAGCACTCCATTGTTTTCCAGCAAACACTCATTGCACAAGGGCCGTGGCAGACTGTGTGCCGATTTGCATTTCAGTCACGGTGATTGAAACATACTGCATGCAGTAGAAACCCTCTGACAACACATTTTGAGATTGTAACAGAGCCTCCATTTTCTATAGTAGTAGTAGTAGTAGTAGTAGTAATAATACTAATAATATATTTTACTTTAGGATGCCTTTCAGCACACTCAAGGACATCTTACTTTACAAATACAAAGACATAATATATCTGTCTATCGTATTTATTGTATCTATCTACAGTATCTACAGCATCGCATCTAGGAGCTTTTCACCAATATTTAACATTGCGACCAGTAAAACATTTGAACATGGGGTCATTGTGACAAAGAAGACATGAGAACAGTAATTTTAGAACAATGAGACATTAGAACATTACTGTTAACATGTGGACATTACAACATTATTGTTAGAACAATGAGACATTATAACATTACTGTTAGAACATTGGGACTTTAGAACATTACTGTTAGAACATGGGGACATTAGAACATTAATGTTAAAATATGGAGACATTAAAACATAAATGTTAGGTTCATGGGGACTTTAGAACATTATTGTTAGAATATTTGAACATTTTAACAATGTCAGATCATTTGGACATTAGAACATTACTGTTAGAACATAAGGACTTTAGAACATTACTGTTAGAACATGGGGACATTAGAACAATAATGTTAGGTTCATGGGGACATTAGAACATTATTGTTAGAACATGGGGACATTACAACACTAATGTTAGGTTCATGGGGACATTAGAATATTACTGTTAGAACATAAGGACATTATAACATTACTGTTAGAACATGGGGACTTTAGAACATTATTGTTAGAACATGGGGACATTACAACATTACTGTTAGAACATGGGGACATTAGAACATTACTGTTAGAACATGAGGACATTAGAACATTACTGTTAGAACATGGGGACTTTAGAACATTACTGTTAGAACATGGGGACATTAGAACATTACTGTTAGAACATGAGGACATTAGAACATTACTTTTAGAACATGGGGACTTTAGAACATTAATGTTAGGTTCATGGGGACATTAGAACATTACTGTTAGAACATGGGGACTTTAGAACATTAATGTTAGGCTCATGGGGACATTAGAACATTGCTGTTAGAACATGGGGACTTTAGAACATTAATGTTAGAACATGGGGACATTAGAACATTAATGTTAGAACATGGGGACTTTAGAACATTAATGTTAGAACATGGGGACTTTAGAACATTAATGTTAGAACATGGGGACTTTAGAACATTAATGTTA
>JAODUE010072919.1:0-10549 GCA_027564755.1 Amblyopsis hoosieri | reverse complement strand
CTAGCAGTTTGGAGGTGGCTTTCTAGGTGGTTTCAATGCTTGATATCGATCAGATGTTTTGGCTAGCAGTTTGGAGGTGGCTTTCTAGGTGGTTTCAATGCTTGATATCGATCAGATGTTTTGGCTAGCAGTTTGGAGGCGGCTTTCTAGGTGGTTTCAATGCTTGATATCGATCAGATGTTTTGGCTAGCAGTTTGGAGGTGGCTATCTAGGTGGTTTCGAGCAGGTTTTCGAGTGACGAGTCTTCTGCAGTAGTCATGGTAACAGGCCACAGACGCGTTACAGCATCCATGCGTCACTTCCCGAAGCAGAATTGAGAACATGTAGAAGTATCATGCTAAACATACAAGTATCATGTGTGTACAGTGCATGTATAAATAATTAACAATATTTTGTATGTATCACCTTACCACATAGTTGAGCAAGAAGGACATGCAAACTAGATGTGTAATATAAGCATGGGTAGGCTACTATGAGGATTATTTGTTAGGATTTTTGCTACAGAAACCATTAAGAAAAAACGAGAAAAAAAGTGAGAAAATGAAAAGCTATTCTACAAATGGTATGGATTTTACTGTAAGGGATTAAAAGGGTTGTGTGCTCTAAATTCCATTATTATGAGCCATGGGAGAATGGCTCACGTGGGTCTTACGGCTCGCTGAAAAAAACATATTGATATACATGTATTTATATGCTGAAAACATCCCTTCATCTAGCCTATAGGGGTATATCTTGTTCCTAGCCAAATTATGTTTTTCAGAGAGCTTTTATTGTCACATACACATACATGCTGCAAAATTCATCCTCTGCATTTAACCCATCCATCAAGGGAGCAGTGGGCAGCCGCTGTGCAGCGCCCAGGGCCAACTCCTGATTAAACCAGTGTCACTGGTCAAATGGCACTGGCTGGAGAGTGAACCCACCATGTTTTTGATAGTGTGAGAAACCAGAGCAAAGGAAACCCACGCAGATACGGAGAGAACATGCAAACTCCACACAGAAAGGCCAGGTGGACCGGGGTTCGAACCCAGGACCTTTGTGCTGTGAGGCCACATTGCTATCCACTGCTATCCACCGTGTTGCCTATATTGTGCATATTACATAATAAAATGGCAAATGAACGAGGGCCATTTGACCTGTGGTTCTTAGCCTATAGACAGTATAATTGAGACAAATATGGTGGTTTGTTTTGGGGATGGTGGGAATGGGACTCCTGATGTTTGTTTGTGATTGGAGGGTTGGGATGATAAGTGTAACATGAGTGGTGGTATTACTTTATTTTTTATATATTATATTGTTTTAACTCATTTTGAATTGTTTTTAATGACGTAGTGTGAAGCACTTTGTGTTACATGAATTTGTATGAAAAGTGCTATATAAATAAAGATTGATTGATTGATTGATTGAAATATACTCAGATGTATATTAGTTTGCCTGCTAACCTCAGGGATAGTCTGGGTGCTTGACTACTGTACCCTTGGTGTACTCCCAGTCCCAGCTGGGCATTTAGGGGTTCAATCAAACCCCAGAGTTGGGCTATACCTGCAACAAGGGCTTTTAGTAGGTCTACTGAATTCATTGTAAGTCAGTTTGGATAAATGACATGCAGATATTAATCTGTAAGAGCTGCCATGGGGATGGCATAGCAAATTGTATTTCATTTTTACAATGTGTTAGTTCTTACTGCACAATGTGGTACATTTCGTTCAATGTACAGGTATATTTGCTCATTCTTGTTGACCTATCAACACCTATTGCATCTATAACTGTCCTTGAAATGTGGATTCCTCCCTCTGTGGTTACTTCCCAAGGTGTCTCCCCTTATTTACCCATGAGGTTTATTACGGTAGTTTTTTCTTGCCCGGGGGCAGGAGTAGTTTAAGGGAGTGTCCTTTGTTTCCATGTGAAATGTGGACTTGTAAAGCCCTTTGAGACTGTTATGTAATGAGATAAAGGGCTAAATAAATCAACTTGACTTGACTGTGACACACATGTTTCACGCTTCCTAACATTTGAATTTCAGTGCCAATAAAAATGTAATGTAACCCTTTGATCATGTAACATTAACAAAAGTGTTATTGTAAACCACTGCCTTCCATGTGTTGAAGACATAACACCAGCCAGTCAGATTCCAGAGTAAAGTTAAATAAATGTTTATTTACTACGTATATCCCTAGGCCCAACCAACACCCAGCTCCACATTTGACTTTGATGTAAATAATTACAATAGAAAAGTATTAAAGTAGCCTAGATGGGCTCAGATTATATAGATTTGTTTATATTTGCATGGGCAATCTTTTCAGTGTTTTAGAGCACAGGCCCACTTTGAGGAGACAGGGGTGGTCTATTAATCATAATCCCTCCCTGAATCCTTTCCCTCCTATTATTCCTATACAGCATATCATTTCACCAGTCTACTCTTTCCAATATGCCTGTCTAGAAATTATATGGAACATTTTCCACTTTATGATAGGTATTTTTCTGATCTTTTTCTCATTTTAGTATAATTATGATTATACTGTACGATAGTGGTTGTTAACTGATACTGCATATCATTTACTTAGTCATAATGCTGCAGCTAAGAGGTCACTAATCTTCCCTTCTAACTCTATCAACATCAGTGGCTCGGCCCGGGTTTAGACAAGAAGAGGGTTCCTTGGCACTCTGGTTTTACCATTTCATCTGCGCCATGTTCCAAAGCAAGTGTTCTGCAGTTATTTGATGTCTTGCCCTTTGTTAACACGCCAAGTCAACATCAATAAAATATTCGATCATTCAGATCAATACGTACCGTTATCAGGTGGGTGCAATTAATAAGATAGATTGTAATAGATGCATTTATATACTGTATGTACATCATAGGCTATGAACACAGTTATTTATGCCATATAGTTAATGTTTTGCTCATTCAAATCTACCAGTCAGGTGTGCATATATACATAGTTCCATTAGTGATGTACATTATTGATATCAAAACATGCAATTGTGCAAATTATAGAATTCTGCAACAAATTATAATCATACCTGTGTGATTTATAATTTGTCAAAATAGATGCAAAAAGATGTACGAAGCCAGTAACAGTAGATAACAACTGTTGTAAACACTTCTATGTATTGCAGGTAAAGTTTTGCTCAATGTAAAATATCTTGTTCATCAACCTAACCTAACCGTATTGTAGTATTACTGTGCTATTCAATTTTCAACCGCTGCAATTTCAAGGATGTACTGTATGCCGATATGTCCAAATCAAAGTCCAGTCCAAGGTTGTCACCACATTCATTCAAATTTAATTGCCAAATGTATTTGTGGGGTTGTGGGGCATTGTGGTACTGTATATATATTGTATATAGTTCTATGTATATTTGGTGAAATTGTAACCTGAGCAGATTCAATCTTTCAACACATTGTCTCATCGAGGCCGATGTCTTCAATTTATGTCCGTACAGTTCCTCTGGGTTTGGCAGTCTGATCTCAGGAGAAGTTTTCAATCAGTGTCCAATACATTTTTTTTACCTATTCAGTATGATTTTTTGTCTGTTGTTTAACTGCACGTGTGTATTTATATTTACACAACAAGACAAGCATCTACATACTTGTATTCCAAACATTAGTTAACACACTGCACTACATGTCTATTGATAATTAGTTGCTTGAGAGTGTCTTTTTTAAACCAGAAAAAACAAACCCCTCCTGGGTATTCCCTGTCAGTCTAGCAGCCCTGGCCTTAATGTGATGTGGGTTCTGCATGAACATCAATGGCGCCATCACTGTGAAGCACACACGAGGCAGACTCAGGGTCACACACCGTGCAATTTCCAATGAACAATGGTTATCAGACCTGATAAGCCAGAGGCTTCCAAACACCGACCACAGATAGCAGGCAGGAAATCAGGACATTTCTCTGGCAGTTGCTTGCAAAAGGAAACATTTCTGTTGACTAGTATAGGGATAATAGAATAAACCCTTTGGCATGAGTTGTATATACACAGCTTTGCCAGCTATAGAGCCTTCTGTTATGATTAGGTCATTTAGCAGACACTTTTGATCAACAATGGCTTGCAATGATTATAATCATAAATATACTATATATGCCCATAAGCATCCTGCTCAGATATGCTTATTGGCCCATGTCGAAGCCATGATTCCTCTGCTATGCGAAACTAAAGTTTTGTTGGTGCATTTAAATGTGAAAAAATGTAAGGGCCGTTGGTTTTGAGACATGCTACAGTATAGCACAGTATGTACACACTTTACTATACACCTTGCATGTGCCAATATCTAATCAGCCAATCACAACGTGGCAGTAAGTCCATGCATAATGGCATGCAGATGCGGTCAAGACCAGATCTCAGAACGGAGAAGAAATATGATCTATGTGACTTTGATCGCGGAATGATCGTTGGTTGCCAGACAGCATGGCTTGAGCATCTGAGATTTACAGCAGTATGGTACACTAAAGATATTACTGTAAGTGATACTCGAGGGAGCTTACTAAATTCTAACTCAAATCCAAAACAAAAAGCCATAGGATGCTCCCTCAGAAGCTCCGTCACCACACATTGGAAAAACATTGAGAAGGCTAGGATGTTGTTGCTGTGTGCAGCGGGCACTATTTTCGTTTATGTTCCAATTAAAAGAGCCAGGGTTGTATACGTGTATTAGCTCACAATCGCTTACTATACCTTTAATCAGAGAGATCAGAGAAGATTGGCTAGACTGATTCAAACAGACTATACAGTAGCTTTATTAGATGACAGGTGTACCTGATCAAATGGACCATGTATTTGCTGGACTGGAATACTGGGAATTTAGTTGGATAGTGTTCTCCATCCGATAGCATCACAGTGAGCCTGGAGTTTTTCCATTAGCAAAAACATGCAATTATCTGGACTTATGGTGTGAGGTTGATTGATTGATTTTTATTTCTTTATTAATTTTTTTTTTAATAATAGTGGCACCTCTAACAAGAGATGCCCCAACTACAATTAAAACATAAGGATGAACACAATAAAGTCTTACGGCTTATTTCCATTGCGGTTATCTGGTCATTGCTGCATATGTATATTTGTATTATATTACTCTGTAATGTCTATTGTCCACTGTCAGAATGCACTGGTCTTTAGTAAGTCAATCTCAAGAACGCTAGTTAAAATCAAAATTAAATTCAAAATAAAAACACCTCTCCCTTCAATGGCATAAGGTGCTCCCTCATAGCTCCGCCCTCACATTGGAAACGCATTGCGAAGGCTCGGATAGTGTTGTTGTGCATGGTCTGCACCACTTTATGTTCTTATTTATGAAGCCAAGGCTGTGTAGAAGTACCATCTTATTTTATCAAGACTGCAAGGAGATATTTGGTGAATTTAACAAAAAGTGCATTATCTTACAGTACAATCTTACTAAACCTTTAAATCCATATCTGTGTGTTACGTTTTTTCTTTATTATTTGTCGTGATACGAGCCATAATCACTCTCTGCATAAAATTGTCAATCTCTACCGTCATGCTTCCATTACTTCAGCTACAAACACAGCGCTTCCAATAATCTTCATGGCAGCAATCTAAATCCCCAGTTTTAATCCTTCATAGGATCACCAGACTTTACGTGACAGAAAATTAAGAATCTGTGTTTTGTGTATAAGCATCTGTTACTTCTGTGTCTTACAACACTGCGGGAAACATATAGCACAAACAGATGTCACATCTCAAACTAAATCTGTATGGAGCCTGTATGGATTTTTATGGATTAATTTGTTTCTCATAATTACAATAATATAAGTACAATATTAATATACCTAAATAAATAATAAGAAGGCACATTTTAATTAATAAAAATAAATATGTGTGTGAAAGTATAGTAGGCACATGTGTGTGGGATGTTAAGCATGTGAAACTATTTACATAAGGATTGTTATCATCTCTGGCTCCTATTCTAAACTTAAGCATTGTTGCCATTAGAGGCCACGCCTGAATATTTGTTGCACTTGAGAGTTGCACTTGCGATAAGCATGTGTGACTATATTGCATGCACGAGAATCCACCATAATGCATTAATGTTCCTCTAAATTCAAACTCACCAAGCCACGCTACCATAGACAAAATGGAAAATCACATGCTGTTTCTGACAACATACTGCTGCCATGGCTATAGTCACAGGATTGTAAACAGAATACGGTTTTCATTTCTGCGGAATTCTGTGCCTTTCCCAGCGCAGGAGAACATGCAAAACATGAAACATGAAAAATCTGTGAAGGACCAGAGAGACTCTTACAGGTCAACCCCAAATAAGGTTCACTGGATACTTTGTAATATAAATACATATTCAGGACACTTACATTACCCTCCCAGATAAAGAGGTGACATAATAACCTCTCATTTAATTATGTGACACATTTTAACTGTGATGGACTTTGTGTGTGTGTGTGTGTGTGCGTGTGTGTGTGTGCGCGCGCGCGTGTGTGTGTGTGTGTGTGTGTGTGTATGCGTGTGTGTGTGTGTGTGTGTGTGTGTTAGTGTGTCTGCATGTGTGTGCATGTAAAATATGGACATTGTATGGCATATAGGACAATTAGTATTACTATTATTCCCAAATATTATGTTGTTAGGTAATAATTACTCATTTAGAGGTAATACATGATGTTAACACACTACAATTGATAGACTACCAACGTTCAAAGGATTTCAAACAGTCTGTATGTATCATTACTGCCCACCCTCATGTGTGTTGACATGAGAGTGCTTAGACTTTCATAATATTTATCTGAGCAGAGCTTTAGGCAAATTTCTAGGCCTGTTCCTGCAGTTTCTGTCATGGGAGGCAATGTTTAATATTTACATTGGAAAGCCTTCTGTCCTGGTTGATCATGCCGTTCTTCTGTAAGTTGTTCTCAACTGCAGAACGTTTTGTCTGTGTGTGTGTGCGTGTCTGCGTGCGTGCCTGTGTGTGTGTGTGTGTGTGTGTGTGTGTGTGTGTGTGTGTGTGTGTGAGTTTGTGGATGGGCTGCTAGCTAATCAGCTAACTGAAAACATCTATGTGAGCGTATTTCCTTTAAAACTATAGGAATGTGCAGTTCTTGAAGAAACTGCTAATTCATGACTCTCCACGATCATAGCAAGGATTTATAGCTTAAGCAAAATACCCAAAGACACACACACTGTACTCAATAGGGTTTTGAGACAGTATGCTTGTGTTTGACGTAGACTGAACTGTGAAATTTAGAACCATCTTTCAAATATGAACTAATGCCTTAGCAATGACAGGTATATTGCATAATGTCAAAACAAGCAATTGCTTTGGAGCAGGCATTTAGGTTACATTACCATTTTACTGTAATCATGTGCAATTTGTCTGACCCAGACAGGTTCAAACATTGGATGGAAAACCTAGATGAACACAAGCTAGCCCAAAATGTGAGAAAAGTTGAGCTGTGGTAGGAAGCTAGAAAAACATGCAATAGTTCATGTTTTCTTATTAAAATAAAAAATACAAATACGTTGCTCTTGCAGGTTCTCATGTAGGGATGTTGTATACCGCAGGGTTAAGGGTTAGCCCTGCTTAGAACAATTGGGGTAATACAAAGATTAGTGCAGGCCCAGACTGTTATCAATCATTGCAAACAGAAACAGCCAATCCTCAAAATAACATATTTAATGTTATTGTATTTAATGCATTTCCATATTATGGAGTCAATATAATGGACCTAATTATTAAGTTAATTAAAACATTTGCCGTTCAACTATAGGCTATACATTCTGATTGAGTATAGGCCATTTGCACACACACACGTACACGGGCATGCACGGGCATGCATGCATGCACGCACACACACAGCATTCTTCAATTACAGAGCAGAGGCATATAAAGTAAAAGAGCTTTTCTTATACATCTGCTGAGAAACATTAAGAGACTACTGTCTGCAGCAGTTTCCCAGATCTTTACTATTTACTTTTTTTTTCTTTTTTTTTAGGCTACATGTGACACGTTTTTTATATTTATGTTATTTATGTTACTTATATTTATAGAAGTATTCTATTTACAGACATATATCTACTATACAGTAGCCTATAGCCTATAAGCCAATATATCATAATGTATAGGTTCTATATTATTTTTTTCCGCGGCTGTAGAGGCGTACATGGCATGGGCGTGTCTCGATGGGTCTTACCAACATAATCAAAGGCGGGGTGACTTCGTAGACAAACCAACATCGTCTGCTCCACAGGTCATTCACGCTTGCAAACCCCGCTGAAGATAGCCAATTTAAACCCGCCTTGCAGCAGAGAAATATAACGTGTTTTTTGTTTTCACACAGTCAACGGCAAATTATAAATAGGTATAGACACTTATAATGCGAATAAAGTTGGTTGATAGAAGAGTTATATCGGGACCATAAGAAATAGGACTATTATTCCATTAAGGTTTATGGATTTTACCCTGCTGATTAGAGGTTATCCTTTTGTTAATAATGATTGACTTTGGGAACATCTGATCAGGCTATGGCAAGGACACCGGTCGAACCGACTCTCATGCTTGTCACAGGTCTTACGTTCTTCATCTTACAAGGTAGGCTATGTAGGATGTATTAATTGCACAAAACTTCGCAACCTAGCCTAAACAATTTAGAATGCATGGATGGTCTCCAAAACGTTGCAGCCTACACATTTTTGACGTAGACTGTTTTAGGCGGTTTTTATCGTTTAATATCTTATATTAATTTATTTGACAAGGTGACTTGGCCACGGTCAACCAATCGGAGGCCAAACCAGGAGTTCTCCGACCGCTTTGGAAGAGAGAGTCGAACAAGGTGTCCAGCTCCCACGGACTCACGGTCATGCTCGAGTCTGGGATGCCAGAAGCAAAATCCAGATCCAAGCGCTGCACGTGTTATTCCTACAGGGATAAAGAGTGCGTGTACTACTGCCACTTGGATATCATCTGGATCAGCACTCCCGAGTAAGAATGTTCACACTGAATTACTCTTTGGGGATAATAACGTATGTTGTTGTTAACACTTTACAATAGGTAACCCATGTATGAGGGCTACAGTATCGGTATCAAACCCTTGCATGTGCAAATTGTAATGTATACCCGGGGAGGGGCCTGTAGGCTATAACAGCCAGTGGTAGGACTACATTAAAAACAAACATAAACGTTTCATTAATTTATGTTAATTACATTATTTTAATTCAGCACATATTATGCATATTTCTAATTAGATATATGATTATTTTATAATTAGGCTATACGGTTACATTTACCAGAATGGTTATTTTAGTGAACCTCTTCATAATAAACCGTCATGCTGTAGTTTCTGTGAAATGCGTGCCCCACTACACAAAGACAGACTTATATAGTATTTCATGTTTTAATGTTCATCATGTGAGCAAGCGCAAGGAGTAAAGGCTACTTGTTGGCGATTTGTGTTATTTTAATGAAGCCTTGTAACTATACCAGATCATAATAGAAACCCATGTCCGGTAATTGCATCCCTAAGGTCATAGTCACAGTAATTTCTTACGCTGAGAGGTACTTTGCCTATGATTTAAGAAGTAATTTAGATGTTATCATACAAGCTCATATTTTCTGTATTTATTCCACTTCTCTTGATGTCTGGGAGAGTAGTGGAAATGTGACAGTTTTAGTGTATAAGTTAAGATCTATTCACTAAAACAGTCCCTTTCAACATGGTCTGTGAGGCATAGTATCGTTTAAATCACTTTAATTCATGCTGTTTACTGATTTCTATAAAGGCAACTGTCCATGGTGCTGATGATAACTAACCAAGTTACAATAGGCTACTTTATAGCTTACTTTTTGATAGGCATATTTATGAACCCCAAATGTATATGAAGTTCTCACCGCACAAAAGTATGTTCTTGAAATTATTCACATAAACAAAATTTTTTTTTATAAAACATTAATAGTTACAAAACTGGATTCTATTACAGTGATATTCTTTCAGACAAATCACACTGTGTGTGTATTGTGTACACAATACTGTTGAGATAAAATGCTCTTTTTAGCAAACCATGCATTCCTGATTGGTAAAATCTGTTCTCGTGAGTTCAGCCTCACTGACAACAAGATCATCTTCCAACCATAACACATCAGAATATGCGGCCATTTTATAGACCTGGAAAGAGACAGGTTGGATTTGTGAGTGAGATTAAGGCTGCCTTCTACAGTACTCTGAGTTATTGGCTTTCTCCCATAGAGACATAAAGGCTTTTAAAATCACGAGCCGCTGTGTCACCAGCTAACCAGAATCTGTATCCCTGAAATAAAACACTATCACTCGGTGGCAGAGAAACATCGAGGCACAGTGGACAGAGATCAGAGAGGTCTGTTTGGGCCTGACAGGCATTCTGGGTAATGACCTCCAGATGAGAACGTTGACACATCACAGAGTGTGATGGTCTATATATTTCCTAGAGGGCCGGAGGGGGGGGGGGGGGGGGGGGTGTTTGGGGTTTTAAAACTGACCACAAAAATTAAAACAAAAATTGTCTAAAAGGCACCGTAAGGTTGGGGGGGCATGGGGGGCTTAAA
>JAODUE010072908.1:0-15456 GCA_027564755.1 Amblyopsis hoosieri | reverse complement strand
GTGTGAGAGAGAGAGAGAGAGAGAGAGAGAGAGAGAGAGAGAGAGAGAGAGAGAGAGAGAGAGAGAGAGAGAGGATTCTAATATTCTTCTGTGTATCCTGAGCTGGGTGGAGAAGACCTTTGGCCTTAATTATATGGGTCAACAGGCCAGTTGCTGGCGACCCTAGGTGCACACATGCACACACACACACACACACGCACACACACACACACACACGCACACACACAAAAGCACATGCACACACACAACCCTCAGGTTTATTTGAATGGGAGTAAATCATCTTCATTAAAGTGACACATACACAAACAATAATGCATGCACAGACAATTATATTCATGCATTTAATCTAGTTAAAGAAAACTGAGCAAGACAATAATAGCAAACGGGCAGGAGGGACACAGATTGGGTATCTTTGTGTGGTAGTGTGTGTGTGTGGGGTTGGGGTAGTGTGGTAGTGTGACCCAGTCAACTGGACTAAGCAGTATGTCCACTCCATCACAGAGCAAGGACAATAGGGAATGCACTAGTGTGTACCAGTGGCTCCATTATGATGGAGATGATGGAGATGATGATGATGATGATGATGATGATGATGATGTGATGATGATGTGATGATAATGATGATGATGATGATGATGATGATGGTTATGATGATGATGATGATGGTGATGATGATGATGATGTGATGATGATGATGATGATGATGACGATGATGGTGATGATGATGATGATGTGATGATGTGATGATGGTGATGATGATGATGTGATGATGATGTGATGATGAAGATGATGATGTGATGATGTGATGATGATGATGATGATGATGATGTGATGATGATGTGATGATGTGATGTTGATGATGATGATGATGTGATGATGATGTGATGATGATGATGATGATGTGATGATGTGGTGATGATGATGATGATGATGATGGTGATGATGATGATGTGATGATGATGATGATGATGATGATGATGTGATGATGATGTGATGATGTGATGATGATGGTGATGATGATGATGATGTGATGATGATGATGGCTTGCGAGATGCAGACACAAAACCAGGGAAATGCGCACACACATACACACACAGCTAAGTACGAATAATGCCGGCTGATTCCCATTCATTCCAACTCATTGATCCAGTAAAAGGTCGGCGGTCACAAGACAGTCCCACCTGACCACAATATGAGCATATAGGACCTCCCCCCACTCACCTACTCTCATCCCACCCAGCATCCACCCCACATCGCCCCCTCCTCTGCTCAGCTGTCATCTGGCGCTCAGTCACCGCGAGGCGCCTATTGAGGGCGCTCACACGGCCTTTCTGCTCTTTGTCTGCGTCCATCACAAATGTGTCAGCCAATCGTCACCTATAGCATCTTTTGTGTAAGCCCCGCCCCCGCCCCCTGACCTGCTATAGTTCCCTATGAGAGCGGCCTATAGCTCCGTGGTAGCGGAGAGCCATGCATGGTGTCCTCTCCTCTGACACAGCGCTCCGCTAAATGTGCCATTCACTTCCCTGTCGCCCCGCACTACGTGTTGCTATGCTGCCGTCCTGCTATTATTCTATACTCTCAGCTGCCGCTCTGTTCTCAAACGATGACATCAACTAGTCTCTCCCCCTCTCTCTCTCTCCCTCTCTCTCTCCCTCTCTCTAAAACATGATATTCCTCACACTGTCATTGCACTGTGTTTATCTATCAGTCTGCCTTACTTACTTAATGGACTTACTGTAGGCAACCTTAACACAGTCAGTGTGTTACTGTGTTAAGGTTGCCTACGGTAAGTCCATTATCTGATGGCCCTATATCTGCTGTCATTGCATAATGTGGTGGCATCGATGGCATAGGCGTTAAGATGGTGCAATGCAAACAAGTGGGATTTATTTCAGGTTGTGTGACTGCAGGTAGGGCTGGGTTAATAGTCAAAGCACTGTAAGTGCAGCAAACAACAGGCTGTTGTTACAGAAGAGGTGTGGAGGGTGACGCAGGAAGGATAGTTATCCCCCGAAAACACAAACACACACACACTGTCACAGACACCCAGGCACCCACACCCCACACAGACAAGGCCATGCCTCATTAATCCATCACTCCAACAAGCACCACCTCAGCCCCCGCCCACCCACCTCTTGGCAAATTTGTTACTTGTCCTGCACGAGTAGCTCAGATTTACAGCCTATCTTGCCACCAGCGGGGATTAGGTGATATACAGGGAGCCATGAAACGCAGAGAAGAGGGGGATTAAGGGGCTCCACCCTACACTGCATTCACTGCAATGTCCCAGTCATACTGGGACATGGGACAAATGTGATAAAGATAATAATAAAGTTTGTGAACAAACCCTTAGGCCTATTATTATTCTTATTATAACTTATTTTGTATTCATTTTACATTCATTATAGAATTTCCATACTACTCAATACATACTGTACATAAAACCTGTTTCAATAGACCCCTGCCCACTTGAAGAACATGTTATGAGCCACTCCTTGTTGGGGGTTGATAGCTTAGAAAGTTCTGGAACCAAAGGCATGGCAAGAGAACAGGGCCTAATCACCTCACTGGGAGACAGTAATTTTGACTAACGAAGTGCAGGCTTTTATGGCCAAACATGGACCCAACTACATTTCGTGCCAATAGTGGCAGAGCGACAGACGCACTCCACTGCATAGGCATAAACATTACCCAGACGCAGACTCAAGGTCACCCCGGCCGATTAGCACAGCCTGTAAATGAGTTGAATTAGGCAAGTTGATAATGAATGCCAACTAACGACCAAGTCCTACGCAAGCACCTCATTGGAGAGAAAAGCCTTTATAAATCATACCCAGGCAGAAGCACTTTAACCAATGTATAAATGCCACAACCTATTTTGAGCAAATATATGTGAATTGTAAATCATATTGAGAATTGTTCCTTACAAGTTGTATATTTTTTATTTCAGACATCAATTGCTTGGTGCACAATGAAGTCTAGCAAATATGTCACATAATTAACCTGTTCACTGCACCAAGGTTTTCTGCAGTTGAGAGATGAATGCAAGACAGCCAGATAAAGAGGCATAAGTGACCCATATCAAGCCCAATTTGCTGAGGCTCGCGGTGGGGAAACCTTCCAAGCAAATGTCCTGAGACTCCAATCATGAATCTGAATGTAGCTCTCATCAACAGCATGGAGCTGATTGTTTACATGGTCATCAGCCTGCCAGTGCCACAGGCCACGCCATGCTCATTCACCCACACATTCCCTATATCTATACTCCATCATGCACAACAATTTCAGAAGCTATTATAACATTTTACAACACTAGATAGCTGACCTGATGGGAGTACAGGTGATGAGGTCAGGCCGAGAACAACGCTAATTAAAGACTTCTTCCTTATTTTGACTGTGAAGAAAACATACATTTCCCAGAAGCATTTAGATTAGATGCTGATGAAGACTGAAGAGCATTACATTAGTGTGCAATATGAAAGAACAATGATACATCTGCCATGCCTTCAGAAACAAAAGTCAAACCTTGCATTGCACAGGGATAATGAGCCATAAAATGAGAGGCCAAAGATCAATCTAGACCAGGCCTGGGCAAAGTCAGGCCCGAGGGCCGGATGCGGCCCTTTGAGACATTCTACCCGGCCCGCCCGGTACATCAAACATAAAAAAAAAATAATACAACATAAAATTACTCGACGAGCTCTGCAGAATGTTACTTTATTTACTGCTGGGTAAAAAAAATACATAATTAAAGTGAAGTTATGTTTTATTATGAAAATAGCCTATGTATGCATAAATATGCAAGTTAACAAAGTTAGCTATATTGTGTTGTATTTTTTTAAAATGTAGCATATTTGTTAACAAAGTAACGTGGCCCGCGAAGTTCTCTGACATTTTCAATGTGGTCCCCAAGTGAAAATAATTGCCCACCCCTGATCTAGACTATACAACTTTCCGTCCCTGGCCATATTATTATTTGCTAAGGGCTACAGTCAGGTTTTGCTGAATCATCCCTCAATGAAGACAGTTCTGATAAGCAGACATTAAGGAAGGCTCAGAAAGAATTCTTAGTCTCAGCCAAAAATGCATCCTCCACAAAATAAGTCAGTACACAGATTGTATCCTTACCAAAGGCATAACAACAACAAAAAATATATTTGGTGTGACACAAAATGTTTGCTTTTGAATGTCTACATTACGTTCCAGTATACTGTATTTATTACCACTCTGTACCAGTATCAGTACAGTTATAAACTGGTGGGAAATAACTTGTAACAATGGTATGTTATGTTATTTGTTTCACTTAGGCTTGGGAATACTCATCACAATGATAAAATAAAACCTCATATAAACCACAAGAGAGGAGTTTAATATGAATCTAACACATTATATTCACCATTAGGAATATAACTATGTCTAAGATGTGAGCTGAACATAGAAATGACACCACTAACACATCTTTCTTAGTGGATTGACTGCAACCTAAAATACATGTGACATCACAGGAAGAGTCCATTCTGTGCTCTTGTCCCCTCCACTCCCTTCCTTGTGTATTTAGGCCAAAGCAGAGCTGCTGTGTGCTGGCTGAGCCTCTTAGAAGGAGCAAGCCCACCGCAACATAATCCAAACAAGGACAAAAAGCCTTGCATTTAAAGGAGGGCCTGAGTTCTGGATGGGAGGCCTGGCACCCCTAAACAAGCTGAATAAATCATACAAGTATGACTGCATGCATGTGTGTGTGTGTGTGTGTGTGTGTGTGTGCGTGTGCGTGTGCGTGTGCGTGTGCGTGTGCGTGTGCGTGTGTGTGTGTGCGTGTGCGTGTGCGTGTGCGTGTGTGTGTGTGTGTATGCGTGTGTGTGTGTGTGTGTGTGTGTGTGTGTGTGAGAAAGCCTGGAGGAACAACAGTGGAAGGCGAGCGTTTCCTTTCATATTAGCAGACTGCTTGGCCGCATGGGCCGGGGGATGCAGGGCTCCTCGTATAGCTCAGGCTGTTGTGAGAGAAACACTGAATAATGCATCTGCTTCTTCACTACCCCCGCCCCCCCCCCCCCCCTCCTCCTCCTGCCATTCACCCACAGAGAGATGGACGTTCCATGGGAGGTCATCGACGTCGACTTGGGATGGATCGACGCTCTGGGGCGTGTCTCTATTCCCCCCCCCCCCCACCACCACCCCCACATCCACGTTTTACACACCATTTCACTGAATTTGGGTGAGGGGGGTCGGGAAGGGCGGATGGGAGGGGGGGGAGGGCGTTCTCCACCACTCTCTCATCGGAATGGGGGGCTGGGGAAGCGAAAGGGGGACGGTTCTTACGGCTTCACCCAGGGCGGATGCTCACTGGCGCCACGTCTTTGGGTGTGAAGGGGGGGCTTGCTGACGGAGGACTGCTGCACCCAGCCACATCGATTCCCAGGGATGAGAAGTCGACAGTGCAATGAGCTCTAGGGTCAGGAGGTCGCGCCTTAAACAGCCCTCCTTGCGGACAGAAAATCAATACGTTATTAGCACTTCATCTCCATAAGGGGGAGCGATGTAGAATTGGAATGAGGACAGGAGGCTTTAACCTTCCTCAGATATGGTTATGGATGTATCTCATTGTTTTCCATGCCTGTTGTTGTTTGCCTGTTGGTCCGTTTCCTTTCATTAGCTGGGCTAGCACCGATCCACCTCCTCATTCCAACCCCCGTGCTCCCACTGTCTCTCGGCAGCGCTTTGCCAGGCTGTTGGTCCTATTTCTGTCCGCTGCCCCTGGCTATACATTCTGCATATTGCATATCTACAGATGAAGTCCACATGAAACACCTGCTTTCCCATCATTTAAGCCACCCTATCACGCAATGGAGTAGGCCTCCTACAGTATGAGTCTAATAGCATACAGTAGGCAATTTAATTCCTTTTATTTGCATTATGAATTAAATGATTGGAAAAGCTGTCCTAGTATGTACATATAAGCTGTCCTAGTATGTACATATAAGCTATCCTAGTATGTACATATGTTGTAGAAAGACAATAGGAATGTCTATACCCTGTGGTATGTTTGCTTACTTGGCATCTGTTTGAATGGACTCTTGTTTGTCTACCAAGATCCCAGAGACAGTTTCGTTGTATAAGACAATGTACCCACATTCCCGACGCTGCCTGTGGTTTGTGAGAACACAACCTTGGCCCAAACAGGGTATAGAAGTGTCAGCAACGCCAATGGAGGCTCTCAATGTCCATATGCTGCCAAGGTCTGGTGCAGTAAGCAGCCCCCTACATTGAATTTGACCTACTTTTTTCCCCTGATAGATAGATAGATGGCAGTCAGAGAACAACAGGCCCAAAGCTGCAGAGACCCCTGGCATACAATAACAGTAGGGACCATTTTACATGACATCCAAATAATACTTTAAATTATTTTAATAGCTGCCCTGGATCACCTGATGTGTCATACACAAAACGGCAATACTTTTTATCCATTTATATGGACAAGCTAGATGATCATATTTAGAAATTGACCTGCTACATGCCAGTAACGATACCAGTATAATCATCAATAATATGTAAGAACATAAACTACACAAACACACCTGTGATAATATGAACAACATATTTGCATTCATTCGCTCTCACATCATATTTAATTTGCTCTTTTATTCACTCACTTATTCGTTAACACGTACTGTATGGTATATCAGTGTCTTGTTGTTATGCAAGGTGCGGGTGTTAAACTACTTTACATTAAGTCAACGTGACCACAGAGTATTTAAGAGCTGCTTGCATTTCAAGCCAATCTATCGACACAAACCACTAAATGAGTGTATAAATATAGATGGCTTGCTCCAGGCTTATGGCAGGGATATATGACCCCCAGGGGGCTACTGGTTTACATCCATTTCTCCCCTCAGCCATGTGTGCCAAGGCGTTGGGGGCGTATGGAGCAGAGGTGGGGGCTTAGAGTCCTTTTGTATACTAAATGTATGTCCAGGATAATGGCAGCCGCCTCCAGAATGTACCTAATGTGTCCCATTCAGTAGTCTGTTCTCAGGAAGGCTGGTCTCGAGGTCACTGCACTGCATGCTGCAACGCAACCCATGTAATCTATTTTACATTTACAGAATTTAGCAGACGCTTTGTTTTATCCAAAGTGACTTAGGTTAGCACATTTGTCAATAGATGAACAGATAATATTGTCACCTTTATAAAATAATGCCATAGTAATTATTTGACTAAATATGTTTTTTTTTTTTTTGCCTAAATCATCTCCTCGTGATGCCGACCACCTCTGGTAAAATCACTTACATCCTCAGTTGAGCAGATCCTGCAAGTCTACCTCTGTAGTATAATGATGTTTAATAACTATATTGTCTATTGAATATCTACTGTAAAGGCCAATATTTGGTTCAGTTTCATTAATAAATGTAGTTTTAGGAACAATGACCGACAAGGACAAGAGAAACCAAGGGTATGAATACAGGAGGACAAGACAGACCATTGGACAGGGACAATCAACATTGTCTAATTGAGAGAAAAGAGACAAGAATAATGTCTCGTCATAGAAAGTGAGTGTTATGAGGTGGAGAGGTCACCAGTGGAGGTACTCTAGTAAATTTTGAAGAGATGGGTTGTAAACCTAGTTTCTGCTGTGCTGAAGCTTATTCCACCATTGCGGTGCAAGGACAGAACAGGCAAGACTGGTCTGAGTGACCTTTGCTTCCTCATAGCAACGGTGGTGTCAGCCGGCCAGCCGAGGTGGGAGATCGAAGTGATCTGGTCTGGTGACTAGAACCTGACCTTGCTTGGAGGTGGAGCTATAGGCTAACGCCAGTGTCTTGAATCGAATGCGATGGAGAGCCAGTGAACGTCTCGGATAGGTGGGGTTACATAGGAAAACTTGGGTTGACTGACGTGCTGCGGCATATTTAACACACTGTGGGGTCTGATGCATGGGAGCGCCTCAACTGATATCATGAAAAATATCTTCCATAAATATGTCTCTTGCTAAGGCGGGGCACTGTTAGAGCTAGAAAATAATATGCGACAGAGAATGAGAAAGACAAACACACCAAGCATTACATTTCCATCAAATCTACCTCCTGTTCATCATTTTATTATGACTTAATAGAATGTGTTTGCTTTGCCTTGATTTGCTCTCTCTCTCTCTCTCTCTCTCTCTCTCTCTCTCTCTCTCTCACACACTCACACACAAACCAACTTTAAAGCATGGTAAAGGGGCTACAGGGCTACAGGCTTTGCTCATACGTGGTTATCCTTGGTGAGGGAACCGCTACCATTTCACAGTGTTGACCTTTGACCCAGCAGCTGTTTAATGACCATGTTAGAGACAGAGACAGAGATACAGGACTACCAAAGTTATAGGTGTACTTAATGCAGAGCAGACGAGACAGGACAGCACATATTTGTGTGTCTTTCCTGTTATCTCCCTACGGGCACCATTGCTGCCAATCTTATCGACGCCTTGATTGACACCTAAAGGTATTTCAGTCTGTCTTGCCTTTGTCCACGCCCTCTCCCCATCGCTCCGTGAATCCCTTCATGAGCTCGCACCAACGTATCCCATGACTGCCATGACTAAAGTGTCCTGCTAAAAGTTTACAGGTTCATATTGTTGAGAAATGACTGACAATAAATTTTTCATGCGCAATATTAAATATTCATCAGAGCCGTTCCCTCGTCTTTATTCTGAGACTAGGGGGGGAAAAAAACATGCCTCAATAATGGATGAGGAAAAGGTTAGCTAAGAAAAGAGAAGCCGTGTGGTGCGACACAGCTCAGGGCGAGCGAGCATGAAAGGGTGAAAGAGGGTGGTGGGGAGAGAGAGAGAGAGAGAGAGAGAGAGAGAGAGAGAGAGAGAGAACGGTATAGGTGTATGGACATGTGACTGTGTGCTATGGAGGTTCTCTGACATGGACATGCATACAGTATCTCACTCATACAAGCTGTCTATGGATATACTGTATACTCAGCTGGTTGCTCTTCTGTCATGCAATCATGCATGCCAAACTCAGATGTCTCAAACTGAAATGTCACATTGTCGTCTCCTCAATGTACTCCTTAATGTGTGTGCGCGCGCACGCACATTCTTTGCTGTCATGCTCTCACCACTGCAGCGTGACAGAGCGTATGTATGTCCCAGTGAAGGAACATTCAAGGACTAGTTGTTCCACAGTTGACTAGTCAGGGAAGGATGATTTTCATTAGCGACATTCCTAAAGTAATGCTGTGAGAATGCAGTGTCACCTCAGTATAACATTTTAGGCAAAGCAGATATGACCACTCACTCGTGGAATTACGTTTCTGCAAAAGCATAGGGTGTCTGCGACTGCCTTGCACACATGACTATTATAAAGCATCTGTTGTTTTTCTGAAAGACGCACATGCAAACATATGAATACTAAAAGATATATAGTATATACACACAAAATATGTATTATCAGACTGCATGTGATAAGACTGCAAAAGCATTTGCTGGCTGCTTTACCATTAAAGGAGCAATCTGATATTATTTGGCAGACAAGAAACAACAATGTCATCATTTCAATCATGAGGAAATCACAATCACACACACGTTTTCAGATGCAGGATGCCACAGCTTCCCTGCCCTTTATAGGGCAAGGAACCATATTTGGTCACTTCCCTGGACATTCAAAACAGCGTTGCCATGCTCCTCTGTGTATAAACACATGGATTCCTCCCAACCATTCACAGAAAATCAGGCTCTCACAGTTAGTTACACCAGGGCATCTGACCAATCAGGAGTTGCCCGGAGCATTTCCAATACCGAAAATACGCTTTTGCGCTCCTACCTACTCCGACATCTACGGTCGAAACTAATAATGGAAAGTGGATGAAACTCACACTATATTATATACTATATAACATTATACAGTTAAATAGCTGCATGATGAGCTAGCCGTTGTTTTGAATAGGATTTCAAACAATTTTTGAAATCTGTTCATGAAAAAGGAAAGCGCCATATTTGATCAGGGGTGTATTTTTTTAGAAAAAGCTCTTTGTGTTTACATAGTATTTACACATTTTTTAGTACAGCTGCTTCATAAATTAGTGAACAAAAGTTCAAAATGTTCTTAAATAATTTACAAAAAAGTGTATATATATATATATATATATATATATATACACTTTTTGTAAAAAACGTTCCATAGAAGGGCAAGGAACCATATATGGTCACTTTATTGACCTTGATTTTATACATTTAGAAAAAAGTGACACCAGTAATAATGTCTTGTAATATCCTCCAATAACACTCTAGGATTAAAATGTTGCATTTCTAAGTATAAATGCATGCCTTTTAAAGGGTTAACCTGCAATCTCCCCAAATCTCCCCCACAGCTATCAAACTGCAAACAATATAGTTCAGTTGGCAGGAGAAAATCTTTGCAGCTTTTATGTTTTGGGGGTCACTAGTGGGACAACATGTCGAAATGTCCCTTTAAAGCAGAGGCTCTCAAACATTCCAGGCTAAGAAAATGCTGAATGCTGAATGTAAGGACTGAACATGTATCATTAAAAATGTAGTGCAATTTAACTACATACAAAAAATAAACAATGCATACACTTTCCATTAAAATTAAATCAAAACAGTTTTAGACTCACATAAAATGTACACCTATGGAGAAGCAAATGTTGTTATAGCGGCCATCCTGCCTAATGTCTACATCAGCTGATTCAAATGAATTGGTCATTATAATGACCAATTCATTTGAATCAGGTGTTTGGAGCAGGGAATCATCTAAAACATGCAGGGCTGCGGCCCTCCAGGACCAGGATTGGGGACCACTGGTCTACACAATCATGACACTGCAATGGTCACAGCCTTTCTCAGTCTGCCATCTAGTGGTGCATTATGGAACACGCACACATTCCACTTTACAGTAAAATTACTTCACTGGCAACGAGGGTGCCAGAAATGTAGGTAGGCCCATTCGCCATGCAAACGTGATATATTATCATACTTTCAACATATGTTGTGGCATAATTTACGATTACATTGTCATTTGTATTAAAAATATCAAAGAGAGGGCTACAATCTGCCACACACGATACTACGTACTGATGCCAGCTTCTTGATGACATGATACATGCACAGTATTTCGCACATGTGTATCAATGTGTTCCAGCACAATACTATTTACATGCATGTGTGAGCGCGCACACACACACACACACACACATGCTAATGACCTCATAGTGACCAGGGTCAAGCACTAAGAGATCTCCCCATCGTCTCAGATAGCAATGGAGAAGATAGCAAGCTTGTCAATACTAAGATGAGACTCTGTTCGCATACTGTATATTCACCCTATTTAAATTCCATTTGGTAGCACTGCAGAATGACACGTTGGCAGAACTTTTGGATAGCCTACCTTCCTAAACCAAATAAATGTCTGCACAAGTGTCTATTTGTCTAGCAGAGGAGCTGAGTGTATTTGTCAGTATAGGCCTGCCAAACTCTACGGTTAAGTACACATGCATACACACACACGCACACACACACATGCAAAAAACCAACAAACCCTGACACTAGCCAGCTTCACACAGCACAGTACTGCAGAGACTGTTCAACAACAACTCATTGGCTTGATTTGCTCTTTGGCATCCAATGGGGTGATTTATCTTTTGTGTAGTGCTGGGTCTTTACTCCCGGTGCCTTGGGAAAGCAGTACCATTGGCAGCAGCTCAGTTTGATACGCAGTTGCGTATCAAAGAGCATGTGGGGGAAAACAAAAAGATAGGACATTTATGGAGACAGCAAAACAATGCTGTGTAATTACAATGGAAATGCATAAATACTATCAAGCTGGCAGTCATGGGAGGGAAAATGCCAGTGTTCATTGTTAGGGTAAACAGTGTGTGTGTGAAACAGTGGGAGTCACCTCTGCAATACAGGCCAGCCTAAGTTTTGTTTTCGGGTTGACAACAGAAGTATCCGGAAACAATTCCACCAGTCGGTCAGTTGCAGCTCTGAGCCCGACCTCGACGGGCTGGGCGCCAGTGTGCATCGACGACGCCATAACAATATCCCGCTTTTCAAAACAGGGAACAGTATGTCGGCCAAATATTTTCAGGGAATAGTTTTCCTTAGGCAGCAAACAAAGACTACAAGCCAAGAAAATACACATTTGCATCCTCCCACCATGCCATTATGGCTTAATGGACTGTGTATCTCTCACAATGAATGACTCTTGGTTATAAAGTACAAGCTTATGTGACAAAGTGAAAATGTGCCAGAACTCCCGATAAGTTCTGGCATTACATTGTCGTTTTGAGCTGTTTATTATATAGTTATGGAGGACTCTTTGCAGCCAGTGACAGATTACACAGACAGGCACCATTCCCAGAAGCAAGCAAAGAAGCGTCACATTTGGCCTTGTTTTTAAAACGGACTGAATAAATAACAGGAGGTGGTAACACATAATATCTCAATTATGAGAAGCAAAGGCGCCTGGGAAATTAGGAGAGAAACAGTGAGAGGCTGGGGGAGGGAAGGGGAGACAAGAAGGGGAGGGGTCCACGGGGGGCTGCTTATCGTGACTGGCGCCATTGAGAGGCTGGCGTTTCCAAGAAGCCTGCTCGCTCCCAAATCACCAACCAACACCATCCACTGACCATAATGTGTGCAAACACACATGTGCGCACGCACACACACACACACACACACACACACACACAGAGGAACCATACACATCAAAAACTATCTCAGTGTGACCCATGCTTATCTCAACACACCCAGCCATTCTTTATTTGGCATTCTCTAACTCTCTTCCCCAGGCAAACATGCACACACAGCCATGTGGGCTACTGTGTACAGACACAAACACACCCACACACGCACACACACACACGCACACACACACACACACAAAACAGCCGGCAGTTCAACTCCAGCCAAGTAGATGTTTAAAAAAAAGTGTTTCACTGCTGACCAATGAACCACATTGTGTTTGTGCGCATGTGTTGTTTGTGTGTGTGTGTGTGTGTGTGTGTGTGTGTGTGTGTGTGTGTGTGTGCGTGCATGCGTGCGTACGTGCGTGTGTGTGTGTGCGTGTCACAGGTTGTGACTCTTGCTGGCTGTGACTCACTGCTCGCTGGCCAAATTGAAATGCCAACACTCTTGCTTGTGCACGTTAACGTTGTGTTTGAGACACATTAATAAACATCTATGTGGTCACATGGTCTTCAGATTGAAAGAAAGCGTAATCATGTAGACACTTTCATAACCATACGCTTTCTGTGATATTACTTTTGTGAACTATAGGGAAACAAACTTGATCTACTAACTATAGCATAGTCAGACAGATTCCCTGACCAACCATGCATCTCTATATAATAGCTCTACATGTTGGATTTAATCCCTTGCTCAAGAGCACCATAGCATTGCAGTCACAACCCCGTGTGTGAAAAGGTAAAATATATGAGAATATTGTGAATGTGAGAGAAGAGAGCAGAAATACAGACCTAATAATAAATACTGAGCCTGTGCTCCCTCACATACAGTAAACTCTAAACGACTAAAGTTGCATCTGTCACTGACCTAATATGGTCCACCTGGACGGCTGACACAGAATATCCCCCAGTGAAGCACTGTGCCATCAATACCTGGCTAATATCCAGACTCACCTGGGTGATAGACATGACCACAGGCCAAGTCTTCATCTCAACCAACTTGTCCCACTGGCAACCACCTGAAAATAGTGATGGTGACGATCAGAGCAAAGCCAAGGACCAGCCAGCTAACAACTATTTATATTTAACAGTACTGTATACTGGCTACATTATTACAATGAGAACAGGTGGATTTGTTCTGTGGATTAATGTTTAGTTTAGTTTACAATGTAGCACGCTGGGGAGCAGAAAAGTGGACCTGCTTGAAGAGTTAATAATGTTTTAGTTAATATTTTATAGTGTTATGTGCAGTATGTCTCTATCCACGGTCATTACAGACAGACCTATCATTGTATCATTGTAATCCTGCAGAGCAGAACTTTCATACCTGCACACCTGCATGGGAGATGTGCTCTGCTGCAATATGTTTGGGATGTAATGCTCTGCTCAATAGCCCACCTGGCCACTCTGCTGGCATGTCAGAATGTGTCAATTATCCAAGCCAGTTATCACATTTTGAGATGATGGATGCCCCTATACATCAGGTGCTGAAGTGGGTGGGGCTAGTGGTGTTTCAATAAAAACAATATGAAGCTTATGCAACACAGAAGCATAGAGGAAAGTCTAAATAAGAAAGGACACTATATATGATGTAACCTAACAGTCTTATGGTGTAAATATTTCAAATAATCCAGGTTTTCTATTACGGTAGTAACTTCTTGAATATCACCCATGTTATACGTGTTTCTGTTTCTATGGCAACATGATAGCTCCCCTGCCAAACTTTCATTTGTTATATATTAAAGCTTTCATGGGCAATAGAAGGCGGATCACTTACTTAATTTAGGGATGCTAATAAATTGATACCATTAATTAACATGTACTGTATGTTAAAATATACAGTATTTAGATGCACAATTAAATCCAGCAAAAAATGTATGTTAAGTATTTCAATTTATAGAACGCTATTGCCAAGTAGCTTATATAATGTGTTAACACAAAAACACTCCTGTGAACCACAGTAAGTGTAATCAAATGTAAATAACGGTCTTCAGAATTGGCCAAAAACAATGGCCTTCTACTAAATCTAGGCCTATGACATTTTGCTGTATGTCCCCACAGAATAAACCTAATTTAACATTCCTCCCACAATTCAAAAATCACCTTAGACATTTTAAAGTGTGAAGATGACCTTTACAAAGAGGTGACATAAACAAGTATCTACGTATCTTATGTATTTTGCTCACAGCATGGAGTGGAACATAAATGTGCATGTTTGCCTGAATAGCAGTAATCTCCAATTTCATTTTGCTATCTTTCTGCACAGCCTCGGGCTTATTGAGGGCTATCATTATCAAGTATTATTAAGTGCCAACATTATCAGGAGCCTGGCATTTGTATCTAGGCTGCAATTTAAATGAATCAGGCAATAGATTACATGAGATTAGTGACATCATGTCTCCCAGCATGTTACCTTTTTTGTGTAGACCTATGTGATCCTAAATATATTTGAGACAACAGTTGCGTTGTCCTGCAAACTAACACCTATTTGCATCAATCTACACTGCTATTGAAACAATAAGAAGATATTTTGTGCTTTATGACTAATGGAAAAAGAAAACCCTGCATTCTACCCCACTATCTGTTTCTGCTAGTCTAACGTTATCTTATACTTCCCTCTGGTGGTCAGATGAAGTACTACGATAAATTACCTATGGATAATGATTTGCAGGCTTACTGTGTATTAGCAAGGTGTGTGTGTGTGTGTGCACGTGTGTGTGTGTGTGTGTGTGAGAGAGAGAGAGAGAGAGAGAGAGAGAGAGA
>JAODUE010072907.1:8168-35715 GCA_027564755.1 Amblyopsis hoosieri | reverse complement strand
ATTATGTTTATCTTAAATAAAATGTCAGACAACAACCTCATCTTGTGTTTAAATAAATATATGTATGTATTTATTTACTTTGTTGCTATTATTATGTTTATCTTAAATAAAATGTCAGACAACAACCTCATCTTGTGTTTAAATAAATATATGTATGTATTTATTTATTCATATGTAATTGTATAGTGTATCAAACAGGTATAGGTACATTGCAGACTACTGAATCACTGCAGCAGACACACACACACACACACACACACACACACACACACACACATGCACACACAAGGCCTGGAGTGTGTATCATGAGCTGTGCTTTCCAGCTCATACACACAAGTCGCACACACACACACACACACACACACACACACACACCTACACTGGCCCCTGTACCAACCCCCCCACTCCCCACCCAGTCCCCTATCTGATCTGGATCACATTCATGGGGCTAGGAGACCCAACAGGAGCTGCCACTGTGCCACAGGAGGAAAAAATGAGAATGCCACGGGGCTCTGCTTTCCGTCACACCGCCATCTATCACGGCTTTATAGGCTCCGCTCGGCACCACCAGCAGCACGGCCGCGGCACTACCCTACGGACGAGGCCAGGGCAGAGGCCGTGCTGGACTAGCGTCAGCTTCAGCTTCCTTTAGCTTCACTTCGCCGCAAGATTCATTCTGGAGAGCTTGGACATTGTTGTGCACTAGCAAGACACGCCAAAGGCCCAAAGGTTCTAGCGTGCATCGCCAGAGGAGAGGAGGTGTCGGGATACAGCAGCAAAATAAATCTAGTGGTATTAGAGACAGATTGGGGACAGGGGGGTTGGAAAGAGAAAGAAAGAGAGAGAGCGGGAGAGACCAGAGTTTCTAATGGCTATATGATGTAGTATCAGATTCCCCCAGCGGTGGGTCAAATCCTATTAGTGTGTCCGAGACGAGGGACAATCAGGCACCGCAGAGCTCTTAGTCCGCCTCAAGGGGAAAGATGATACTCAACGTGCCATTAGCACAGCGGCCAAGCAACCATCCACAAGCTCTGCTATTTGCACACGTGTCAATATAGCGATCGGCCACGGGGACGTCGTGACAAACAGCTGTAATCGGCGCAGTCGGAATACCGGAAAGGCCACCTCACGCTCAGGGCGTGTGATTTCGTCCGTGGTGCCGTGTCACACCGCCGGCGTGTAAGTCATTGTTACCACAGCGCCCGAGGTCTCTGATGTCACTGAGGACCGACAAGACGGATGGTAATAATTACACACGAGCGCCTGTCTGTCTGTCTGTCTGACCACGTGCTGTGGCACACGGCCGGAGGACCGGCGCGTCTCTTCAGCCCAATCGGCTCCCTGTCGGGGCAGCGTTGCCATGGCGTCGGCCAATGAGGGGCCAGAGAGAGAGAGAGAGAGAGAGAGAGAGAGAGAGAGAGAGAGATGTGGCCGTCTCCGACAACAAGAGCGACGGAGATGAGCCGTGATGAACCTGGGCTCAGTGCACGTGCACGCACACGCACGCACACACACACACACACACACACACACTGAGCACAGATGAGCAAACAAGCAGGTGGAACAACACTCAGTGAGTCAGTGCCTGCATGATCCATTAGTACCTTGAGGACATGCACGCACACACACACACACATGCATACACACACACACACACACACACACACACACACACACACACACACACTAGCGTAGACAAACTCCTCCACGCCCCCCTCTGTTAAGCGACTGCTGCACACAGCAGCTGTATAGTAAAAGTGCAAGAACACCCCGACAACAGGCTATATGGCAATGGCGCATGGAATAGCTGCAGGTATACAGTGAACACGAAATGGATCCCCATACGCTGCAGGCCTGAGCAGAACGCGATAGTAGACATTCAGTTTGCACTCCAGGTCTTGCTATTGCCTAATACTCGAATACATCACAATCAACATGTAGAACAGCAGCCACAAAGCTTGCAATAAAACCACACTTAATATAATAAACAATGAAGATATATAGGAACCTTGTAGTCACTTGCTCTGCTTGTGTCAATTTGTAGGCTGTAACCCGTAAAACTCAACAGGATGATTGGCTGTTAATTGAGTAGCCTATAATGGATTCTGTCTATGTGGCGCTACTTTGCATAAAGGAAGGCAGACCCAGCCTACGCCTCAACGCACAGATCGGTGACCAGGTATCTAAATATACACCAATAATTTAAGCGGGGCAGAGTGGAGCAGTCAATAATTAAGTGGATGCATCGAGGAGGAAGAGTTTTACAGTCAGTGGTAAAGTGGGCCTAGACATCTTATAAGTGCCGGGGGGAAGGGGGGGGGCGATGTGCGTGTGTGTGTATATGTGTGGATAACAGGGACGAACTTTTCAAACACCTTAGATTGATTTAAATGCAAAGGAGCATGAGTACAATATACAACTTGCACTCAATCTGAGGTAATTGCATACAATAAAATTAAAATAAATATATGCATACATATTTACCCTCGTATAAGGCTATAAGCGGTGTCATTGCAGTCTACAGCCCAGTCCGTTAAAACCTTAGAGTTAGGCTATTATATGCATTCCACATTTTTGATTGTCTGCACTGACATTGGACATGAAACGAAATAGGAATAAGCTTGGACTAATATGCAATAATAACCAATCGCGACCAAGCGATCAAGCCTATTATCGCCATCAGACGTCACGACAGTTTAGTGAAAGAGGGTGTCTTACCTTACTGCGGATCTGTCCAGAGGTGGACACTTTCCGTATGAGTTTCTGGGGGCCCTCCTGCTCTGCTTCGCTATCCGAGGACTCGTCCGCCACCACGGAGCCTGCGACAACGCCTGCGACGACGTTCGCGTGGATGCCCGCCGGGCACGCGGGACCTTTCTCGGGCTCCTGTTTCGGGGAAGGATAAAACCAGTCAGGGTTAGCCTTAATCCGATTCGCCGCTCCCTTCCTCTGCTGGACGCGGGGGTTGCTGCAAAGTGGTTGGATGGCACATTTCCTAGCTGTCATCTTCGCCTGCGTCTAGGATAAAGACGGCTGCGGGTTCTGAGGGATATGTGGTCTGGTAAACGCGTGGTCCTGGAGGAACATGTTGTCGCGGCACAATGGGGTTGGGCTACTTACTACACGCCACACAAAGATGTCCCTGCTTGGTGTTTATGGCCCCAGCCTACACGGCCAGACCAGATTGAAGCTAGAGACCGCCTAGGTTCGGTGGGTTCCTCCTCATTCACCCACACGCCTGTGGACGTATCTCGGTAGACCCTATCGGTATCTAAGCAGTGGGGGACACGTCTATTTAGCCTAAGATATGACACGAACGATATTTTAATATTTGTTTATCCAAAACGTGCTACGAATAGTTTGTTTTGGTTTGTGAGAAATGTGTTAACGTGGAAAAATATGCCTGATCAAATCCCTCCTTTGGAGGTAGTTGGTTGGATAATAATTTGAAATGACAACAATTAAAACATAATGAAATAGGCCTAATAATATTAATAAAAAAGTTAATTATTAAAGCTTTAGATTTGATGATATCCCGCTGAATTAAAGAGAATTTAAAACAGTAGAAGAGAAGAGAAGAGAAGAGAAGAGAAGAGATATTCCTATTATAACATGTATTTCCAGCACCCTGCATAGAGGAAAATAAGTCACACAATACCGGAATGTATCGTCTCTGAACAAACACGAGTTCCTCTCGTGTCCCAACACAAGCGCAAACGGAGGATATAGAATAAGAGAAACAAGAGTAACACAAAGTGTCGTTTTTGGTGAAAAATACTACCCACCAGTTCCTCCCAGACAGGGCTGCGCGTGTAATGGTAGACATCTTCCATAATCCCAATATACTCTCCGTCCGCTCCGGGGATAAAACGGTCAGGAAATGGTGGAGGAATTTTGAACCTGGCTAATTACTCTATAATAGTCTATCATGAAGCGCGCTGGATAGATCGTTTTGTCGCCGTGCGTTTCCAATATTATACCCGACTACTGATTTTCTGCTACGATCCCCGTCCCTCGTCACTATTGGGTAGAGCTCGGAGCTCCACGTGATAAATGTCAAACCAGCTAAAGAGCGCGTATGTGCTGGGGGATCACGGAAATCTCCCGAGAAGGCTAATGTGGGATACGTGACGTCATAATTCAGATGGCATCCACACACTCCACAATGGCAATATGTATAACTTTATCTATGGGTAAAATTAGCCGAGTCCTTGATTCTTGAACCGCAATGGATATGCATTTTTTTGTCTCTATTGTAAATGGACTGACTGCATTTATAGCGCTTTTCTAACCTTCCGGCCACTCAAAGCGCTGTAGCTATACAGTATAGCCTTATATTCACAGTTCACCCATTCACACACACTTTCATACACGGTGATTACTGCCACGGTAGGTGCGACCAACCACCGCAGTTAGGGTTAGATGTCTTGGTCAAGCATACATCGAAACTTGGTGAGGACTTAGCCGGGATCGCATTGAACCAGCGACGTTTGAATCACCTGTCGCCCCGCTTGCCCACTTCGCCACTGTATGTCGCCCCCTTATGTCAGAGGTCTTCAACGTTTTTTCAGACCAAGTAGGACCCCCATATAGCAAATCATGTTTCCTATCAACACGCGTTAACACCACGTGACATGAAAGCTATAGGCTACACAGGCCTGTTGAAACATTAAATTAGTTTTAGCATATTATTAGTTTTGTAGGCTACACACACACAGGAGATGGACAGACAGACAGACTGACACACACGCACGTTTGTTTTATTTTGCCCATCAGGTTTATGTCTGGTGAATATCTGTGTCTTGCCCAAAAGTGATTGTCTGATAAAAAGTGCAAAAGTGCATTTTATGAATATATTACCATCTAAAAGGTAAAAACATGTAAAATACTTGTCTACAAATGTTGGATAATTTACAAATGTATGCCCAATTCATTTTAAAAACCTATGCATATAATCAATCCATAATGTCAATTATGATAATATTAATACTACTACACTACAATACTACTACTACTACTACTACTACTACTACTACTAATAATAATAATAATAATAATAATAATACAATTTCAGGACGCCTTTCAAAACACTCAAGGACATATATTGATAGTTTATATTCCTTTATATAAACACGTATATTTGAAATAGCAAATATAGACCTACAAACTGGCTATAGATTGCCCACAATGATGTAATTCCTGACTGCATGTTTGGCAAAAACGTGAACGTTTCACAAAGCCATAAATTATATTCGCTATTGCCACTGACATAAAGGTAGGATTAGGTCAATATTTGCACGTTTTGACGGACTGCTTAATTCAGATAAAAGCAGACAGGACGGCACTTTTTATTGGATAATTACTTTTGGGCACAAAGCCGGAACCAGTATCACAATCTGTGTACTACGGACCATTTCAGTGTCGGACATGATCGTTCATCTGTTATTATCTTCCGCCTGCAAGAACCAACATGCAGAGACGGGAAATATGAAATCAATATGATTAAACCCATTACATAATCAAACTCCCGTTGGATATTAAGTACTCTGTGTTGGGTGCCGGTAACGTTTAACCATGAATTCTCACATCTTATATAAAGGAACAACGGCGGCTGTCGCTGCGAGGAGAATAAGGAATATTCTGGGTTCGATAGTGGGAAGATATGGCTGGACGATGAGGAGTTATGAGGTCAAACTCGTCAACACATCCTCAGGAGGTACATATATATGGTATAACTATCCATGTTAATGTGTTTGTTTTTAGGACATCAATGTACAGTATTACCCGCAGTAGCTTCGGTTAGATGTCATTTATTTACGCGTGTAGGGAAATCGCAGCCGGTGTGACGTCAGAATTATGTCAAAGGTGACAAACTGACAGGGACGCATATGCACGTTTTGCAGACTAGCATTTAAATATAATGTCATATATCGACTACAGTCGTTTTATTTGCATTCATGATTGCATGATTTGCTTATGTTATTTTTAATTGTATAGATTTATATGTGTATATATTTCTATTATTAATTAGGTGACACAGTGAAGATAGGGGATATCTCTTACCAGCTCAAAACACCCCGGAATCCAGAACTTGTTCCTGTGAAGCACAGTATGTACAATTTATTCTCTTCCTTTTTTTCTTATTTATTTTTCTCAGTTTCTCCAATTGGGGTTGCTTAACTATTAGTCCTCATTATACTCTTGTTCCGTATACCCCGATACAGTAATTTTAGCAAATTATACATTGCATTTGTAAACCTACTGTAGATTGTAGGCTAGATACATCACATGTTACATGCATTTATGCACTTACAAGCACAATGCATTTCATTGCTGGGTTCCTGGAAGTGCAGCTTTTGCTGAAAGTAGTTCCTCTCGAAGGTTCCCTTGTAATCAAAGGAAAACTCACTCGGGGATTACATACCCATATAGTACATACTCCAACAACAGAAGATTTTAGTAATTCAGCAGACAATCCAAAGCAGATTGATTACAGTTATTAGCAGTATATCAGCAACTATAAAACATGATTTTTGAAAATCAATAACCCAAAAACCCACCCCCAACCTGCAAAGTTCTTTTGAAACACCCGCTGTAGTGGATGTGTGCACGGAGAACATTTATGTGATTGACTGGAAAAAATATATTTGCCTGACCAATCGGGGAAAAAGAGGCCCTGATTGTTTAGAATGATTATATTTCAATAGCTTTGTTGTTGTTGCTGTGTGTGTTAGTTTCAGACTCCCTTTCTCAGACTGTGGCACAACACCTGCGATGGATCATGCAGAAAGACCTGCTGGGCCAAGACGTGTTTCTCATTGGTCCTCCGGGACCATTGAGGCGCTCCATAGCCATGCAGTACCTGGTGAGGGGAGCGCACGCGCACACACACACACACACACACACACACACACACACACACACACACACTCACTCGTACACTTACGCACACATACTGAACAAATAATTTGTATTTAAGATATGTCTTGAAATTATTGTAGATATATTTTATCTAAGACATGCTAATATGTAAATGATTCCTTCCTTGCCAGTCGATTTGAAAAAGTAATAATTTGGCACAGCTAAACAGTCCTACTGTATTTGTGAACCGGTACATTTTAACCAAGCTGGTCAGACCTGATGGATTCGGCTGCAGAGACGTGCGCAGCGCTGTTGCCAGCCAATGAGCTTTCCCCCTTTTGTGGTGACCAGGAGCTGACCAGGCGAGAGGTTGAATACGTGGCTCTTTCCAGAGACACCACCGAGACCGATCTCAAGCAGAGGAGGGAGATCCGCTCTGGGACAGCCTTCTACATTGACCAGGTGGGACAATATAGCCGTACGCATACGACGAGTGGTCCGGGAAGTCGTCCATTGAAAGTGTGTAGAAAAGGACCGGCACTCCTTAAAATAATACTGGGCATCGGCCAGTTGATTGGATGAACCTAAACAATGCCCATAGCTGCCAGTACCACGGTGATTGGTCCCCGAGCCACAGTGAAGTCAGACTGAAGCTTGCGAGGTCAGGATGGTCTCACGAGGCTAGCAACAACACTCTGAGCACTGTAAACATGGGCGGTGAAGGTGAAGTGTGGATCTAAAGCTGTGTTTGTTCTCTTTCTTTGATGTTTGGCTTGGTTTTTACACGGGCCTGTCTATATGCAAGCACACTCGTCACCCAAGACATACCAAAGAGACAAATTAGAGGTATTGTTAAAAAGCCCAATACCGCTGAAGGAATGGTAGCTTCTAGAATATATATTTCTATTCTGCGTTCTACGTTGATCCTAGCCAGCCAATCGAGTGGCCTGAATTACGTATTGCCTCAGTAGCTCTTGTACAGCGCTGAAGTGGATCGGTGTGAGCGAGCGCTGCAAGAATAGCGTCTTGCAATTCGTTTATATAAGTACTGACGTTAAGACACAGTGTCGGTCATTAGTGTGCGTAAATAGCAAAAACCACACACACACACACACACACACACACATACATATGACCAACCCACATACATTCCAACCAATGTATAAGGCATTTGGATAAAGATAAAATTAAGAGTGAAAAGATAAGAAGTGGCAGACATCTGTGTATTACGATTCTGGAAACATTCTCTACATTCTGACCGATGACCTGTGGTTATTCAACATATCCCAAACCATCGCTGACGTAGTTTTGAACATGTAGTTATTACAAGTATGGTAAGCCATTGTAACTTATTCCACTTTTTGTCAGCTGTAGCAAATATCTCCTCGCGGTCCGCTAGCTGTCCCATCTGTGTGGGAAACACCAAATGTATTTGGTGTTCCCACACATCCCTGGCTTTGTAGATGGGAACACATACCATGTGGTGCAGGCGGAAACACACACACTATCACAGCCTTGGCGATGCATAGAGACAGAGCGCATTGAAGTCCCGCCCACACCGGGGGGGGAGGGGAAGAATTCCATAGCTCTCCGTTGACTTTGCATTGCGTTAAGTTAAGATAATGTAATTTCTGACTTGTACCAAATATTGAAACCTACATAAAAGCTTAATAATTATTTAATTATTTAATTTTATTTAAATGAATTATAATTAATTATGTTAAGCATGCTATATAGTTGAGGACTCAATAAAACCTCCCACACACATAGAGCTACTGGTATACACATACATTACATTTAACATTTTGTTTTTGTGCATTAGATCTAAAATACATACACACATATTGTTATACATAAGTGCACGTCAAACTGTATAACACAGTGCACAATGGTAACATGTTGGCTGTAGAATCGGTCAGTTCAGTCATAATGATATTATAACATATTCAAAATAGCTTTATCTTTCAGTATAAAATATATGATTAATTTATTAACTAATAAACTATTTCTGCACCAGGCAGAAATAGTTTAGCTTCACATAGCTTCACAATATCTTCACAATGCATTTTGACATGTGAGGCGCCTCCGTAGAGCTGTTTTGATTTGAGCTTGCGGTTTGTTACCTGCATTTAAGTAGGTACTGTGTATTATTGGCTAGAGGGGACACATCTAAAGATACACACATAACCCAAAAAAAAGTAAAAGTAGATCCTCTCAACCAACAATTTGAAGTAAATGGCTATTTCTTCTCCGTTACTATGCATGGTGTGTTTACATTGGGATGCTCCGTTATGGGGAAAAAATAATAATCACTATTTATTATTTGGAAAGATGTTACATTTACTGAACTTAAAGCAATGCAACAGTGAAAACCCCTTCAACTCTCCCAGGGAGGGGTTAGTGCACCATATAATCGTGATGTTAAGATAGATCAATTTGCTGATCCGTCAGGTTTTATGCAAAGACACAAGCACACTCTTCACAGAGGGGCTGGTCTGTCCGGTTGCCATGGAGACAAGCAACTCATTTCTCAGAGGAGGACATGAAATCCTTCTCTTTAGATCCCATGGGTCTCTAGAAAAACAATCGAAAAAAAATCCCATTTAGGCACATTTCACCGTGTCACGGGGGTTCACGGAGTCATTTGTGTCAAACGATGATTTGTCTTGATGTGCGGTAATTAGTATTGAGACGCTTACATCATATGTTGTTATCAAAAGCTAATTAGCACGTACTGTAGCAGCATGCGTTTTTAAAAATAGACACGACTTCAACACCGGGGTTGGCGAGTTCTCCGCGGCACACACATGCATTAGACTTGGCGTTCTGCTGAACTCTTTCCAAGCTCTACATGATCACATTGTAAATAAGTACGGCTTGTAGCACTCATTGTCTGTCTCTGGGTGCTCAACCAATGGTGCTGCGGCGTGGGATCTGTAGTGTCTGGATGATAAAAGGCTGGATTAAGGATAGAACATAAAAGGGTTAGGATTGCCCCTCCGTCTAACCCCTGCCTCTTTCTCCTCCTCCTCCTCCTCCTCCTCTTCAAAACAGAAAACAGATGTCCATTGTTTCCACGGAGACTGATGTTGAATAACTAAATTGCTCAACCTGATTGGAATAATTGGTCTGAAGAGTTGGTATATTTCTAATTCATGTAAAAATCACTGTGAATTAGTTATTTTTTAGTTAGTTATTTGTTATTTTTTGAATAAGAAGAATAGGTCGTGTGCTACCTACATAATCTCTATGCAGCAGAAAGAGAGAGATATTTCTCGTGATTGTTTTGAATCTTTCATGGAACCATTTCATGTCCTTTTCAGAGCTGTGTTAACAGCCTCCACCGTAGGCTACTTAGGTGGTTGTTGCCTTTAACTATGTGTGCCGTATTCAATTACATTTCACCTTTGGAAGCAAATAAGCAACAGCGTCATTATTCTAACCCATTATTAGTTAATATTTTGGATCCAACATCTTCCTTATCTCACGTTTCGCCTTGGGAGCTGGGGTTGTGGACACCCTTAGGTCTCCACGAGTAGTGTAAGGACTGTGTATCTGTCTGCATGGCTCGCTTGTGTGGTGCGTGTGTGTGTGTGTGCGTGTGTGTGTGCGTGTGTGTGTGTGTGTGTGTTACGTCGAACATTGCAGTATCCCTGAGGGTCTTGGGCTCATTTTGAGCCCTGTATTTTAGATTTAACATTAACCCACATGCAACATCCCACATGTAGACTACATATATCCAGGAGGACAGAGGTAATCACAGGCCTGCCTCTCTCTCTTTCTCTCTCTCTCTCTCTCCTCTCCCCTCTAACCATGGCTGTCTAGTGAGCAGGCTCTTATCTAACACAGCTAACCTCAAAGCCACGCTGCAAATAGATTCCTTTTATGAGAGTGAAATAAAGTTTCCCACCACCTGCGTAGGCGACGGTCTCTTGTGTAAGGGCTGGTTGTTGTTGTGTTTCGTAAAAATAGACCTATATCAGGTCAAACCTCTGTCAGAGAGAGCCAGAAAGACTTCACAGCACAGAGGAAGTGACATTAACAGTAGACCGTAGTAGATGGTAAATGGACTGCATTTATATAGCACTTTTTTCCCAAAGCGCTTTACATTATTTTGCCTCTCATTCACCCATTCACACACCACCAGGAGCAGTTAGGGGGTAGGGGGTTAGGCATCTTGCTCAAGGATGCTTACAGGTAGGTCAACACCGGGGTTCGAACCCACGACCTTCCGGCCACTAGACCATCCTGACCTCAGATGGTAAATATCAGCCTTCTCATTTAATCTCCATCTTGCTATTTGTTACCTGCATTTAAATAATAATCAGGATGAGGGTCTGAACCTGCAGTTAAAGGTGTAGTTGGCTGTTGCAAGATAATTGTAAGCTAAAACACTTTTTGTCATATTCAACAAATGTCTCCTCGTATTTCGCTATCTTACTGTACTCTGTGCGTGTTGAAAAAAGAATCTGGTACTTCTACACAGCCCTGGCTCTGTAAATAGGAACATAAACAAAGTGGCGAACACCGCTCGTATCAACAAAGCCATTGCTTCACAATGCATATTAACATGTGAGGCCCGTGGAGCGATACTGTTTTTTTTTTTTTATTTGCGGTTTGTTACCTGCATTTAAGGGGGTACTGTGTATTATTGGCTAGAGGGGACACATCTAAAGATACATCTAACACATAACCCAAACATTAGAGGGTGTGTAAAATCCTCAACCAACAAATTGAAGTAAATAGCTATTTCTGCTCCGTTACTATGCACGGTGTGTTGACATTGGGCTGCTCCATTATGGGGAAAAAATCATATTCACTATTATTTTGTTTAAGGGTTAGGGTTAAAGATTATTTGGAAAGATGTTCCTGAATTTACAAAGCAATGCAACAGTGAAAACACCTTCAACTCTCCCCGGGAGGAGTTAGTGCACGTGTGCGTCATTTAGCAAAATTAAATGTGCAAAATATTTTTTTTTTTTCTCAATGACATTGTTTTTGTGATTGTTAGGACACTAAATTGAAATCACAATTCAAATGAATTGAATTGCACAGCCAAGTGTACATCACATATGGATGAACCCTGTTCAGATGACTTGAAGTCTGTTTAACAGTAAAGCAGATGCAGTGTAAACATTTTCCTTCATTGATGCTTGCATGCATTCAGCATGAGACTTGAAAGAAACTTGTAGCTAGCTACAGCACGCACAGGCATGTTGTTCAGTGTTAGCAATGAACTAAAGGGCCCGTTTGTGGTTAACCCCCCCCGCGTCACTCACATTTCTATAAATTACCTGATTATATAGCGTTGTTGCTGAAAATATATCGGAGGTTAAATATAGAGCATCTGGTACCGACTTTAGTTTTATGGCTCCACTTCCCACACAACCCTCCACGTATTTGCATGTTAGCCTAATTATATGGCCGCTAGCTCTGTGGTCAGCCCAGACAGCTAGAGTTTCCTGCCTCTTGACGTCAGAGCAGTCGTTTTGATTTCTTCTAAAAAAAAAAACATATACTCAAATGTTCTATGTAAGCCCCTCTTGCGCACGCAAACACACACACACACATGCAGAAACCAAGCTAATCCAACCCTTCTCCAGGACCTGGAAGGTGGCGGAGCCTTCCTAAATAACAGCCGGCGCTGTTTTGAAGCATGACACAATGTGTGGAGGACATCCTGAGGAAGCCTTTATGGCGAGCCTGTATTGTTTAATGGAGCGCGGGCAGGGAGAGCCGCGACGCACAGTCAGATTGTTCTCTTTGTGAATGCCTTCAGCCCCCGCATCTTGGGCAGGGTCAGAGGTCATGGAGAGAAAGCAGTAAGGCTGCGGTGAAGAATAGCTCATCATTAGGATATCATTAAACAACGCTTGCAAGGTGGTAGGCACAAATAAATAGAGTACACTTTGGTGACTATGCTTCAAGGCGATCACATTGAACTGTTAGAACCTTAGAAGTACTTGGACCTGAAGATACTGGGTTGTAGCTTTATTAACATTTAGGCTACTGTTGAGAAATTTATACAACATGGAAGTGCCAAAATCTGCAGTTCATCCGTAAACTCCAATATTAAAATATCTGACTTTACAGCAAAAATTTACAGCCCGGTAAAAAACAAAAAAAAAGGTTGTTTTGGTCTCTATAGCTAGTCTCCCCGTTCATGACAACTGTTCGGGGGTGAATTATTTTATAACTCATCAGTTAAAAATATATTGCCCATAGATTTAACCCATTATAATGTAATGCAAAGATGGCGACGACTAGAGCGTGTTCAAATCCGTTCCTGAGAAAACCTAAGGGTGACGTCACGGAGGGTTTGTCCATTTATATATACAGTCTATGGTGATGTCACAGAGGGTTTGTCCATTTATATATACAGTCTATGGTGACGTCACAGAGGGCTTGTCCATTTATATATACAGTCTATGGTGACGTCACAGAGGGTTTGTCCATTTATATATACAGTCTATGGTGATGTCAGAGGGTTTGTCCATTTATATATACAGTCTATGGTGACGTCACAGAGGGTTTGTCCATTTATATATACAGTCTATGGTGACGTCACAGAGGGTTTGTACATTTATATATACAGTCTATGGTGACGTCACAGAGGGTCAGTCTATTTGCAGTCTATGTTTGCACTGTTTTCAAATGTCTCCAGTGCCTTTGTTGCACTGACCCTCCTGTGCCTGGCTCCCTGCAGTGTGCGGTGCGAGCTGCGACCCAGGGACGCATCCTAGTCCTTGAAGGGCTGGAGAAGGCTGAGAGGAACGTGCTGCCAGTCCTCAACAACCTGCTGGAGAACCGAGAAATGCAGCTGGAGGACGGACGCTTCCTCATGGCGTCCGAGCGCTACGACAAGCTGCTGCAGGTCAGAGCAGAGGGACTGGGAGCGGCAGGAGCCGACATTAGCCTTTAGCCCTAGCCACCCTTTATAGTCCTGCACCTGCACAGCAGAGCGATAACCCCTGTATCGTCCTGAAAGTTAAACCTAACCTCCTTTATTGTCCTGGACAGATAAACCTAACCTCCTTTATCGTCCTGAAAGTAAAACCTAACATCCTATATTATCAACATCTTTTATTGTTCTGAACAGTAAAACCTAAAATCCTTAATCGTCCTGCACCAGAACAGTATAGACTAGGGATGGCACGATCCAGTTTTTTCAGTCCCAATACAGTTACCGGCACTTTGGGTATCGGCTGATACAGAGTACCGATCTGATTCCAGTGGTAAATTACGTTTTAAGTTTAGTTGCAAAGTAAATGACAGCCAATCTCTATTTTAGGACTTGCATACATTTTAGAAACCTGCTGCTGATAGTGTGGCCTGGGTAAGTTAGACATGGCTGATGCTTGACAGTAGACCTACCCGTGTAAATTAATTTAATTGGATTAGCCTCATAGATCGGTTACAACTGTCCAATTGTCACCGATACCGATCCGATACCAGCTATCGGACCGATTTCGGATCTCTGTATCGTATCAGTGCCATCCTTAGTATAGACTAAACCTCTTAATCGTCATGAGCAGTAAAACCTTTTACATCCGTTTATATTCCTGCACAGGAACAGTAAAACCTAACCCCCTTTAGATTCTTGCACCGGAAGAGTTAAACCTAATCCTCTATATAGTCCTGCACTGGAACAGTAAAACGTGAATTCCTTTATAGTCCTGCACTGGAACAGTAAAACATGAACTCTTTGAACGTTTGTCCTGATGTTCCAGTGGGGACAGAGACCTTTGACCACTGCCTTGCTTGCTTGCAGGAGCACACCAAGGAGGAGCTGGATGCCTGGAGGATCGTTCGAGTGAGTGAGGACTTCCGGGTCATCGCCCTGGGGCTTCCTGTTCCCAAGTACAAGGGCAACCCCCTGGACCCTCCGCTGCGCTCACGCTTTCAGGCCAGAGACGTCTACTATCTGCCCTTCAAGGTGCGGAGCAGGCAGAGATGTTGGCATAGAAACAAAGATAGAGCTGTCCTGGTCTGTTTGTCTTGTTCCACTTCGTGTTTTCCTTTCGTTCTGTGTTTCCGCAACCTGACATGCCAGATGAATAATTATTCACAAGTCCGTCTGGGGAACCGTGCATCCAAACTGTTTGTAAAAGGCGAACCACAAAGTAATCGGGTTTAACCGTTCCCATGGTAGAATTCTTCTTTTAATCGGGTCATGGAACGAGTTATACTACCTCTCTGCTTCGGAATGAAATTTAGTTTGGGTTGGCCATTTCTCTTCCGATCCTGGTGTTTATATGGAGCACTTTCTTTCGGGTCGGGCTTTTAACCCGACTCCAATCGGAATAATAGGGTCCATGTAAACGCAGCTACTGTCAGCTGTTAGTCATATACTGTGTGTTACTGCCTCTCTGTGACCTTGTTCGAATAAACCCTTGAATCCCTTGAGTTTGTTGTGCGTTTGGGTACTACCCTTCCTGCTCAGCCCGACAAGAGCAACGTATCTCTGTGAGCAAAAGCGGTGCAGTTCCGGTCGGCACCCTGTGTCACTGAAGACATTTAGCATTGATGTGCATGGAGCGCTGGAGATTCAAACGCATCCTTTTGGTCTGCATACAAGGGGATCTTGGGGGCGGGACAACTGAGACAATTTTTATGATTGACTCTATCTAACATGTGAGCAGGTGACTGACCTCTGGTGAAGAGTTCAAATACGAAGAAGGAATGTCTTTGAGGCCGTTGTGTGCTTCCTGTTTAACTTCTCTCCTCTCTGGTGTCTCTGTTAGGACCATTTGGAACTATTATATGCAGCAGGACCAAACATCGCTCCAGAAAGGTAGAGAGTTTATTTTTCATTGCTGTGCACCTCTTTATAAGTTTTGGTATGAGATGTTTATGTTGATGGTTTGACGGACATTTTGCTTATGACTATACTGTCTACGACTAAATCTTTGTGCGTTCGTGCATGCTCAAGAGGGGTTCAGGGGTCTGTCTGTACAGTATACTGTGTGTGTGTGTGTGTGTGTGTGTGTGTGTGTGTGTGTGTGTGTGTGTATATATATATGTGTGTGTGTGTGTATATGTGTGTGTATATATCTAACTCCTTGTGTCTCCCCACATGTCGTTGTCAGGGTGTCCCAGCTGCTCTCCCTGGCCACCACGCTGTGTTCGCAGGAGTCCTCCACCCTGGGGCTGCCCGACTTCCCAGTGGACAGCCTGCTGCCTGCCCTCCAAGTGCTGGTGAGGTCATTACGTCAGGTCCCAGGGTCCACGGAGGAGCAGAGATGTGTTTATGTGACTAGTGGTGACTAGTGGTGTGGGCTTTGGCCAGTCGTCTTCCTCCTATGTGCTGAATGGCGCTGCAGTGCCTTCTAGAAATTGTTATTTTTAATCTGAAGGAGATTGTTGTCCTATTGCTACTGAAATACTGCACACGTTTACACGTAATAGTAATGTGATGTAACACACTACATGTCAGTTGTATAGTAATACTATATTACTAGTAATACTATGTATAGTAATAATTCTATAGTAACACTACATGTAAATTGTGTTGTAACACTACACGTTTATTGTGTAGTAAGACTACATGTTTAATGTGTAGTAATATATGTTTACATGTAATATTAACATGTAATTATTATTAGTTATTAATATACATTACATTATTACATCGTGATGTTCTGTCTTTTACAGAGCTGATCAAATCATGCAAAACAATACCCACCAACTAACTATGATTCTTGCTTTTTTGTGTGCCAACCCTAATGGGCTATTGACCCTGTGTGTGTGTTTGTGTGTGTGTGTGTGTGTGTGTGTGTGTGTGTGTGTGTGTGTGTGTGTGTGTGTGTGGTTGCAGAGTGCGTTTCCTTTGCTGTCTTCCCAACAGCTCATTCAGCGCCTCTACCCGTACCAATGCATGCTGGGTAAAGAAGGACACACAGCGGTGGAGGGGCTTCTCAGTGTAAGGACGTGCACACACACACACACACACACACACAGTAACGCATTGTTCATACACGGTTAAAGACGGAGTCATCCTTACACACATTGGGAACGCATTGCGAAGGCTATGGCAAAACAAACAACGACAGCTAGCATGGCTACACTATTAGCTTACAATCACTGACTCCACCTTTAAGTGCTGAATGCCAGATGCACACGCGCACACACACACACACACACACACATACACGTACTGTTCTCTCGTGCCCACAGAGGTTTGAGCTGTCGGACAAGCGTCGCCAGCCGGCACCCGTTGCTGTGGCGACGGTGTCCCCCGCCATGGACCAGGAGGGGCGAGCGGACGTCACCTTGCGCACGGCAGACGGGGACACCACCGTGCAGGTACCGGAGCTGTTGCCGTGGTAACCTGCCAGCCCCCACCACTGGTGTGTGAGAGAGAGAGAGAGAGAGAGAGAGAGAGAGAGAGAGAGAGAGAGAGAGAGAGAGAACATGAAAATAATGAGTCTTTAGAAGAAAACCACTTTGTTATTTATGCCTTCTGCGATACCACTTCAATTTAGGAAACACCAAACATTACCAGGGAGGAATTGGACCAACAACATACAGTAGACATGTGGAAAAATTAAGGCAAGTAGAAGTTTATCAGAAGACAGATGGCAGCAGAGATAGATTGCAGCGAGGAAAGCTATAGTCACTTTAAACTTCTCACGATCCTCAAACAGGATTGTGAGTGCCCTAGGAGCATGACAGAATTGAAGATTGTCACACTATGAAAGCACATGAATTCATAAATTCATTACACAGAGATAAGCATTGTCTGTGTTCAGACCACACACACACAGAATGGCCCCTATCAGTAGCCTAGCCCTCTTATCTCTGACCCCGACCACACATCTCTGGAGAGAATCACTGCTCCGGTCTTTATTCCTCGTTGATTGACTGAAACAGAGGATGAGTCACTCTATGAGAGGTCAGAGGTTGGACATATTCCAGAGTTCAAGGAACAGTGTCGCTCCACTTCCAGTTAAGGAAATGATGTCACCATTTTGAGTCTTTAAAGACAATCTGTGGTCTTATAATAAGCAGGGACATGCGCAACCGAGGGAATTTTATGACGATAACACTGTTAAGTACTGAGTGTTAGCTAAATTAATGTGAATATGCGTCACTGATTTATCCCCATGTTGCTGTAGAGAAGCGATGGAATTCAATGAAACATTGTCTAATGTGATGTGATGCACTGTAACCAAAGTCCTTAGCCAGTCTGGCAGTTATTCCTGGCGAACATGGCAGAGCCCCGATCTTTTTGCTTAATAGTTTAACTACTATAAAGCAGATTGGCTCTTTGCGGGAGGGCGGATATGTGCCTCCAACCTCCATCTTTAGCATTGTGACCTTCTGCCATAGACGTGGTCCATCTCCTGTACTGTATATAATGGGATTCCCACTGGTCATGGCATTTCTGGAATATCATGGAGTATTGTTGATTCCAGACATTTGTTTGGGTCAAATCATGAAATATCAGGATATTATTCAAAATGTTACTGGATGTGGTATTACATTTTCAGATGTCTTAACACATCTTGAATCTATTGGTCCCAATGTTTACATGAGTAGTAACTACGCAACATTATATCACTGGCCCTTATACACACTGATCTGTCCTGGTGGCATGTCTCCTCCAGAGCCATGTAGAGAGAGAGTTGCATCATCTCCGTTCACTCCAATGGACCGTCCTTTCCACAACAACTGAGCCTCAAAATAGTTCCCGGAAGTTAGCATAAATACTAAAAGTACCCTATTAATTCTATTTTAAATGTAAATCGGTGCATTTATTGACTACTAATTACCATAACATTAAGTTATATATCTGTATATGTTTGTTCAAATTGCCCACCAAGCACTTCCTAGAAATATTTTTTGCCTCTCCATGACCCATGTGACCGTTGAAAATGTCTAACTTCCGTTGGCGTAACTCTGTTATTTCCATGGCTTTGGTTTTTCCGTTATTCCGTTAATTATAGGTCAAAAGATATGAAAATCTGATTTTTAGTCAGGGAAAGTCAGGGAACAGTCAGGGAATTTGAAATGTGACTCAGAGCAGGAGCCTAGTCTAGTCAGAGCCAGGAGTTAGTCTCTGGTGTGACATGTATGATCAGCTCTGTTGTGTTAGTCTCTGGTGTGACATGTATGATGAGCTCTGTTGTGCTTACGTCCTGTCTCGCTAGGTCCCAGCGGGAACCAGTAAGCCCCGCCCAAACAGACGTAACCACGGCTTCATCAGCACGCCGAGCCACGCCCAGCTGCTCGCGGAGATGATGCAGTCACACATGGTCAAAGACATGTGTTTAATAGGGCCCAAGGTAGCTAATGCACACACACATACACACACACGCACACACGGTCAATGATGTGTTTAATAGGGCCCAAGGTAGCTAATGCGCACACACACACACACACACACACACACGGTCAAAGACAAGTTTAATAGGGCCCAAGGTGGCTAATGCGCACACACACACACACACACACACACACACACATGGTCAAAGACATGTGTTTAATATGGCCCAAGGTAGCTAATGTACACACACACACGGTCAAAGACATGTGTTTAATAGTTACAGTAACTAGGTTGGACAGGTAAAAGGGACGGGTCTTGGGATCGGTCGATTGATGAGCTCTCCATTCATTGACTTATTGTAATTTCTGACTTCTGCCAAAAAACTGAAACAAGTCTACAGATAAAACCTGGTGTGTGACAGGATGTGCTCCCAAAAAGACAACAAACCCAGAGTTAGTTTTTATAAGTGGGGTTTTTTCATATGACACATTGTGCTTTGTCCCTATACACATAATTAATTCTTCATATACGGTATAATCTGAATCTTAATGTCTGTATTTATATTGTACCGAAATACTGTTTTAAATAATAACACAGCTAGTGTAAATATGCGTATGCGTATTTAGAAGTTCATCCTTCTTTCATATATTATCTTGTTTATTTATGTACCAACCTCACAAAGTCAAAATCCTTGTACGTGATTGTGATCAGGGCTGGTTGTGACTTTTCTCCTAGGGTTGTGGAAAGTCTGTGCTTGCCAGAGAGTTTGCAGAGATGCTGGGATACAGTGTGGAGCCTCTCATGCTCTATCAGGTAACTGCAATCTGGGATGTGTTGAAGCAGTTCCCATATTTTAACTTAAATCATCGGTCATTCAAATTTAAGTAGACACATTTGGAGAATAGAGAATTTGTAATTTGCAAGACGTTCCCTACCAATTAATATCAGACACAAGTCGGCTTCCAGAAGACTGTTCGTCTCAATCAGACGTGATTTTCAGGGTCCTTCTGTCTGATTGGTTAAATCTGAGATCCTCTAAGCTTGTTCTTGGTCAGTGTCCTGCTGTGGCTTCATAGTAAAAATACTTTTTTCCTAGAATAAGTAGCAGTATAACATACAATATAACCCACAGCTGCATGTGTAACTATTTCAAAATGTAGCTGGTTTGTCTCAAGTGTTATTTATATTTAACATGCCTTCTAGGTTTGTCACTCTGTGCGTGCGTGCGTGTGTGCGTGTGTGCGTGTGTGCGTGTGTGTGTGTGCGTGCTGGCTCTGAGGACTTGCACGTCGGTGAAAAGGATTCACTGCCAGAATCCCTTGGACCACAGTGCAGACATTCTGGAGTTCGTGATCTGTGATGTCACAGAGGGCGTGGTTAGCCCCCTCGCCCTTCCACCAATAGGGAGAGAGGAGGGGCAGCCAATCTGTGCACAGTGGGGAAAGGAGTATTTTTGAGATAGTAGTCTTAAATAGTATCAGGAGAATGCCTGCATCTATTTGAGCAGGAATCATCCCCTGCTCTGTTGTAAGTGTTTATTACCCCATACCGCTTTGAAGGTCTGTCTGCTGAATGAATACCCCAACATGGTTTGCCGATATCCTTATTTGAGTGCTGGTCGTGGAATAGCGAATGTCATTACTTCTAGCTGCCCAAACCATGGATGGGTGGGTGGATGGATGGGTGGGTGGGTGGATGGATGGACGGACGGACGGACGGGTGTGTGCATGAGTTTTGGTCAATGGTGTCTCACAGATTTGTAGAAGTAATCATAGTAGGATATCTGTACCCCGGCCAAAACAAAAGGTTTAACAATGCAAATTTATTCATTCAAACACCTCACAGTCAATCGCCAGAACGTTTGCTAATGTTGAGGTCAAATCAAAACGAACTCCCTCAGAAGCTCCTCCCTGCACATTGAAATGCATTGCGAAGCCAAGCGGCGTTGTTGTGAGCGGTGATCGCCACTATTTACAGAGCCAGGGCTGTGTAGAAGTACTGGATACCAGATTAGGTTTTTAACCTGATTTTAACCTTCCTTTATTACGAATGAACTCTATATGATTTAGTTCAAGCCGTACAGTGTTTCAGCTCATGATGGGGTTGTCTGAGGCTGTTCCTCACATCTGGGATAGGGCAGGTTTCAGTTGACGTAAGACGAGGCTTCAGCTTGAAGACCTCCATCTGGTTCTAATCAGGGATACCTGGGCCTCATGACTTAGACTGGATTGGGACCACCACTGATGCTGGTACACTTTAGGTAGCACAATTCCACCCCCCACCTCTGTGTGTATGTGTGTGTGTGCATGCGCGTCTGTGTGCGCGGAATGCAGTGTGCTGGACGATTGTGCAGGAAATGAGTTCCCTGTGTGTGTATGCACGCCATGGGTTTATTTATGCATCGGCCGCAGCTATTTTTAGCAGGCTGAGGTCAAGGGTTACTTCAGCTTCGGGAATTGCAGAATTTCTCGCCAGGCAAATTCACCCTGTCAGCTAAAAAAACAAAACATATTTCTGGAATAATTGAGTGACCCGTACAGTATTGTTGTGTCAGTCAGTAGTTGTTTGTGTGTAACACATGAAGGATAAACACACATTTATATAAACACATTTTTCTTGACCTCGTTCCCTCTCAGAGCGGGCACACAAAAGGATTGTTCTCGTGCCCGAGGAAATTATTTCAGCGCAGGGTATTGGCCCTCTCTCCTCATTAATGGCACTCAGGAATTCTGTGAATTATGTCACAAGCTCCCGTGGTTGGTGCTCAAGCTGCACGTCCATCTGAACGGACACTTTCTCGCTCCTTGAACAACTCCATCAACTCCATTCTTTCCACTTAGGGGATATCACTACGCCTTCCTTTGACTGCACGCGGCGATGGCAATAAGACAAGTCATGTGTGGTGTTGCATGTCAGCACACAAATGCCTCTCTAATCTACGTCATCAGTTAAAGACAAGGGCAGCAGTGAGGATATGTGTGTGCATGCACATGTGAACCCAAGGGAACTATTTACATGGAACTGTGTTTTTTTTTACACTGTATGCAATGACAACATAGGTGTTAAAGAAAACATTGCACGAGGATCTGTTTTGTTTTTATACTAATGCCATCTCTAAATATGTAGTTTCCACATACATTCCATCAATTGACTTTGAATTAAATTATATTATTATAGGTGCTAACTCAATGTCCTTAGAAGGGCTGCAAAAAAAGATAATTTATTTGGAGAAATATTATTTCTTTAGTAAACTATGTGATTAGTTTAGAGACCAGAAATCAGCAGTAAAAAAAAAAAAAAAAAAGGCACAAAATCTATATTTGCTTTTGTATAATATTGAATTGTGTTAATACATTAAGTGACTAAATATGTATAATTATATTATGTTTATTATGTATTATTACATATACATACTATAGATATTAGCAGAGCAAGAAGCAATATCATCTCCCCTATAGATATAGAGAAATATGTGGAAGAACAGAGGCAGTGTACTTTTCTATATATTCTAATAATGATAATATAAATACACATATGAGAAACCAGGAGCACGCCCTCATGACGTGTGGGCATCTTCCCAACCAACGTGGTAACTGTGAAGTGTTACGGACGAAGCTTCAGATGTTCGTCATGACGATGTACCTCCACACTCCTGCCTCTTCTCTCCCTCTCTCTATCTCCCCTCTTCATTCTTCCCCCCCCCCCTTGCATTCCTTACCTGTATTCTCTCCCTCCATCTATCTCCCACCTTCTCTCATGTCTATCCCCCCCCCCCGCCCCACACACACAGGATATGACAGGGCGGGACCTTCTACAGCAGCGATACACGCTAGCCAATGGGGACACGGCGTGGCGGCCGTCGCCCCTGATTACGGCCGCCCAGGAGGGCAAGCTGCTCCTGCTGGACGGCATACACAGGGTTAACCTGGGCACGCTGGCCGTGCTCTCCAGGTGCACGCACGCACACACGCACACACACACACACACACACACACATACGTGTATGCAGGTGCTGTGGCCCCAGGCTGAGGCTCTGCTGTGTGTCCCAGGCTGCTGCAGGACCGGGAGCTGGCTCTGTACGACGGCACCCGGCTGCTGAGGTGGGACCGCTACCAGGCCCTGCAGGAGGAGCTGCAGCTCAGCGCTCAACAGCTGCAGGAGAGGCACGTGCACACACACACATGCGCACACACATGCACGCACACGCACGCACGCACACACGTGCACGCACGCACACACGCACACGCACACACACACACGCACGCACAAACACGCATGCACGATTTACTGTTACGTCTGTTAATGACGATGAATTTATTAATGATGTCATCCGCACACAGACCTGCATTCTAACACAGCAGGTCAGTGGACTGCTGTGTGTGTGTGTGTGTGTGTGTGTGCGCGCGCGTGTACCATGCAAACAAAAGAGACCCCGTGCTCACTACTTCTCCCGAGGCTACAGTGTCTACGTTGAGCATTAACACCGTAACAGGAGGAGAGAGAAGGCTGTGGGCGGTTCCGAGTGTCAGAGGGGTCTATGGTAGGTTGGCTAGCCAGACCTCAGCACAGTGACACAGGTTTCTGGTTTATAGCAGCTGTAGCAGACGCCATCCGTCACATTTATCTGTTTATGTGTTGTCATTCTTGACCTTAAATGACTCCTGCCTTTCCTGCAACTAAATGCGTTACGCTACAATGCAATAGCATGCGGTGCAATTACTTGTGCATGGGTAACAGCCTTATATGGATGGAAAGATGGGTCAGTGTACTCTGCTCAGGGTAGGGGGGTGTGTGTGTGTGTTTGCGCATGGAAACATGCTGGAGACGTAGAGATGGTGTGCTAGCATAGTGATGTACAGCATGCATACTGTTCAGTATGTGTGCTAGCGTGCGCACTGTAGTGTACAATTTTATGTGTGCTAGCATGGTGCTGTACAGTGGCTGTATTTGAAATGTCCACTTGCTCACTCATTCCCTTATATAGTGTTCACTAAATAGAACACTAACTAGAGAATAAAGGAAGACAGCCGTTGATACATTTCGGACACTTACAGTTTCCACTATTTCTTACATGTGCACATGCACCAGCAGGGCCGACCCGCCCACTAGGCAACATTAAGCAGCCGCAACGGGTGGCATTTTGACAAATCGGCATCGAGAGGTGAAGGAAATCGCTAGCGTTTCCACCAATCAGAATCTAGGTAAAGGCTTTTCAGGCTTTCTTGCAGAGTAATATCAATTTAAAAAAAACACAAAAACCTAAACAGTGAGAAGAGAACATTTATTTTTATTCAGTGTCAGTCAGTGTTGTGGTTCGCTCTGACTAGCTGTCAGTAATAGTCCCGCATCGTTCTTGTTTCTGTATTCTAGGTTGTCCACACAGACTCAGAAGGCAGCTGAAAGAGCGTCCTCGCACGAGTATGCGCTTGCGCGTGGAACACGCCCAGTCGCTAGTCCACGCCTTTGTGTAGTGTACATGTAGTAGTAGTGTATCTTGAAACATGCAGGGTGCGGGCGTGCGGCCCTCCAGGACCCGGAGTTGAATAGCCCTGGTATTTAGTACGCGTGCTAGCATGTGTGCTAGCATGTTTGCTATTTGGCATTGTACTGTACACTATGAACAGCACCATAGCTTATGAGCGTATGTATGTTAGCATGTCTCCAAACCCCTCCCAGGCTGGTGGAAAGGATGTTTGTGGCATGGCGTTTGGCCTTGAAATAAGCCCACTTCCTCTTCCTTCAATCCTGTGGCTCTCACAGTGTGTGTGTGTGTGTGTGTGCATGTGTCTCACAGTGGCACTCTCTGCACTGATCTGGTTTTAATCTCTTCATCCAGTCCAACAGTGAAACTTCCTAATAGAGCCAACATTGATTTTACTTGTCAGATATGGGTAGGGAAATCAATCAAGTTGCTAGGTAACAGAATATGAGGTGTGCGTGTGTGTGTGTGTGTGTGTGCGGGAGCACATGCTAGTGTGGGCGGTGTACTGGAAATAGGCTGTGCTGTCCTCTTGAATCATAGGACAACACTGCCAGCTGTCGAACATGCTTGCCAGTTCTGAAGCAGATTGGCTGCGGCACACATGTGCCTATTCACACACACACACACACACACACACACACACACATATATATATATATATACAAACACACATACACACACAACCATACGCAAACATACAACACACAAAAAACATACAAACATACAAAAGCACCACACACACGAAAAGGTCAGATCTTAACTATGCGTCTGTGTGTTTGCTTTTCCTCTGTGTGTGTGTGTGTGTGTGTGTGTGTGTGTGTGTGTGTGTGTGTGTTGTGAGTGTTGCATGTGCATGCATGTGTGTGTGTACGAGCGTGTGTGTGCATGTGTGCGTCTAAAAGGTCCATCCTCCCAATCCACCCCTCCTTCCGGGTGCTGGCCCTGGCAGAGCCCCCCCAGCAGGGGGCCGCTGGGGGCCCCGGGGGGGGCCAGTGGCTGGGCCCCGAGCTGCTCACCATGTTCCTGTTCCACACGGTCGCCCCGCTGGCCAGGGAGGAGGAGCTTAGCCTAATACGGGGCATGGTGAGTCGAGTCAGGCCACGCCCCTTCCCCTTGGCCAAGCCCCGCCCCTTCCCCTTGGCCAACCTAGTTACTGTAACTAGGTTGGACATGACGGCATTGAAAGCCATTACGGGAGAACAGACCGTCGGCAGACTTTCTGCCGGATTCCTCCACTGTTATTGGATGACAGGCGAAAGGGGACGGGGCTTGGGATAGGTCAGTTAAATTCAGTTGAATTCAACTGGCTTGAGAGATGGTGTGCTAGCATAGTGATGTACAGCATGCATACTGTTCAGTATGTGTGCTAGCGTGCATATGTGTGCTAGCACACATATGCACCCCCCCCCATATTTCACACTCTCTCTATATTTCTCTCTCTAGACTCCTAATGCTCCTACAGAGGCTGTGGAGCAGCTTCTGCACCTCACACACAGCCTGCGAAACACCAGCGACCTCACGGTGTGTAATGTGCATACCTTGTGTGTGTGTGTGTGTTAATGATCTGTGTGTGCGTGTGTGTTAATGATCTGTGTGTGTGTGTTAATTATGTGTGTTTATGATCTGTGTGTGTGTGTTAATTATGTGTGTGTGTGTGTGTGTGTGTGTGTGTTAATTATGTGTGTGTGTGTGTGTTTATGATCTGTGTGTGCGTGTGTGTTATTGATCTGTGTGTGTGTGTGTGTGTGTGTTTATGATCTGTGTGTGTGTGTGTGTGTGTGTGTGTTAATTATGTGTGTGTGTGTGTGTGTGTTAATGATCTGTGTGTGTGTGTTAATTATGTGTGTGTGTGTGTGTTTATGATCTGTGTGTGTGTGTGTGTGTGTGTGTGTGTTAATTATGTGTGTGTGTGTTCCCAGGCCCAGTCTCTGGCTTCTTCCCTGTCCACCAGACAGATGTTGAGGATCTGTCGCCGTCTCTCCCAGCATCCGGAGGAGAGCGTCGCTCACGCCGTCAACAAGGCCTGCCTCTCCAGGTGCATACCCTCGTACACACACACAAACACACACACACCGAAACACATACCATAGCAACGCACAGCAAAATCACAAATGCTATCTGAATGTCCATTTTGTGTGTGTGTGTGTGTGTGTGTGTGTGTGTGTGTGTGTGTGTGTGTGTGCGTGCGTGCATACGTGCATTCTCAGGTTCCTTCCCAGCTTGGCCCGGGCCTCTCTCCAGAAGAACCTGGCCAGCAGTTCCATCCCAGATCCATTGGAGAACGCCGATCTCCCCAGCCTCAGCTGTGAGCTCACACAGCCACACGCAGTTAGCCCTTCTCTATATGTAGCATGTACATTCATAGCACACAGTTAAACTTTAACTACACGTAGCATGTATATTCATAGCACACAGTTAAACTTTAACTACACGTAGCATGTATATTCATAAAACACAGTTAAACTTTAACTACACGTAGCATGTATATTCATAAAACACAATTAGCCCTGCCTCCATGTGCATTCATATTGCCTGAGCAGCTTACACATAATAAACCCTTCTCATTCCCTATATATACTAACGTGTACATTCATAATGCCTTAGCAGAATACATGTTTTGCATCGCATCACTCTGTGAATACCCTTAGTTGAAAGGGATGTCAATCTCCACCTAAACCTCCACCATCCATCTCTGTGAATGTGACTTCTGAGGTGCATGATTGTGTGGGTGTGTCTTTGTCGTTGACCTCCAGGTGCGGTAAAAGATGGTGTGCTGACCATCGGTCGTGTGTCTGCACCTGTCTACAGACCCAGCGAGAAGATGAAGGTTCCTGATGTCCTGTTCTACGATAACGCACAGGTAACAAGATGTTATAGAGTAACTGCAAGCTAAAATGTGTTTCTATTCTACAATAACTCACAGGTAACAAGAT
>JAODUE010072886.1:0-15457 GCA_027564755.1 Amblyopsis hoosieri | reverse complement strand
TATATAGAGTAATATATTGTACTGAATGCACAGTAAATATTGCTATACAAACCGCAAAGTTTCACACACTGCCCTTGTCATGTAGCTATCTAAGCACACATTTTAATATATAGCATACTGTAGGCTACTGTAACACCAATATCTCAATTGACACTGCGAAGTAGGGCTGAACAATTAATCGTTTTCTAACCGAAATTGCGATTTGAAACAATGCGATTAGCAAATCGAAAGGCATGCGATTTATATGCGCATCTGACCCAGTTGTTTTTGTAGCGTCAATGGTTGTATTTGCATGCCGTCGTCCTCCTTTTTTTTTTATGGTAATTCTAACTCATCAGCGTGGTGCTTCTAAAGTCAAAAGCAAAGAATGGCAATTGGACACCACACCCACTGTAGTGGTTGTTTTTGTTATTGGTTGAGAAGCAGCCAGCGTCCGGTTCACAAGATGCATTGTTATAAAAAGTAAGACACGTAGCATCTATGGCCTACTGTTTTACCGAGATTAACAATGTTATTCCAAATGCGAATGGTGAACTGTTACACAGATGTGTGCTGCATCTCTGTAAATATGAGTGCGCATAACTGGCTTTAGTTTCGACTGATTGGCCGATCACCCATATAAGCGCCATAAAACAATAAGAACAGCGCCCATAAAGGTGCACAGACACTGGAACTATAGTTCCAGCAGGATGCACCCACAGAGGAGTTTCTATGATCAAGCATAGGGAGGAAGGGGGGTCTAATGAGAATACACAAGAGTGTTTGCTAAATCACCAATTTTATTGTAGAACAATGAACATGCTGTGTTTATACCTGTATTTGTTTGTGTAATCTCTAAGCCAAGTTCATTAGAAAGCTTAAACATAGGCTAAAAATGATTTCAGAAAATAATTATAATTATCATCTACTTTTTTTTTTTTAGACTGTTGCTTAAACAGATCCATGCTTAAAGATATTAATCCTGTATCTTTACGCTCTCATCTTTTCATTTGAATATAGAGAATAATATCGCATATCAAATCGCAATTGCATTATCTGTCAGAAAAATCGCAATTAAATATTTTTCCAAAATCATTCAGCCCTACTGCGAAGTACTAAAAAAGTTCATGTGTAAAGTTAAATAGTTTGTCCACAACTCCCACACTCCGAGCAAGACAATGGACACTTGTGATAGTTCAAACCGAGAGCTGAGAGAGAGAGGAGTGTCATTTAATTGAGCAAGCTAGAAAAGAAAAGAGAGGCCAGAAAGGTGAATAATGATTGGATGTAATTGGGTGGAAAGAGCCAATGGCTGTTAGTTGGTTTACAGGGGTCACTCTCTCTGTTACAGAGGGGAGCAACTAACCAGGCAGGTAAAACAGACAATATGTCAGGCCTGTTCCCTCCACAACACAGTTGTCGCCAATATGTACACAGTGCTACATTGTGCATATGAAGGCTGTGGTTATAAGCCTGCTTCGGAGACAACAATCCTGATTCCACTATTCATATTATTTATGTGGATTTATTTGTGGATGTATTTGAGTTATTATTTATCCTGCATTGTTTACATGTGAAATGAAACCTCGCTCTACCGTAAAAGCCAGAAATACTGTATATGCCGCATCAAAAGTGAGGGGAGAGGCATATGAATGTGTGTGTGTGCTCGTGCGTGCGCACGTGCGTGTGTTGGGAGCGCAGATGTGTGTGTGTGTGTCTCTGTGTGTGTGTGTGTGTGTGTGTGTGTGTGTGTGTGTGTGTGTGTGTGTGTGGGGGGGGGGTTGTCCTGGAGATATTTGAGCACTAGAACAGCATTGCATCAAGTCTTCCTCCTGTCCTGTAATTCACACGGACTGTTAATTTATCATTCATCTTTTGTCCTCCAGTCATTCAGCTATATGTCCGTTTTCTCCCCAAGGTGTGCTGTGATTTGCTGGCAATGTGCTTCTGAGATATCCAATTCATCCCCCGTCTTCTCATCCATCCATGTGTTCATCAAGCAAACATCAATTCATTTCTACAATCCATATATCATTCCCTTGCATTTCGTCTCCAATCTGTGTTTTCGGTGAACTACAGCCCACAGGAGGATTGATGCGCTCCCGCGCTAATGATTTTCCTATCTCGTCGCTATTCCACGCGTCCCCCTCTTCTTTCTGTTCCGATCGCAGCATCCTTCTATCATGTTGCCACCCATCCGTCATGTTCCAGCCCACATCGCCTTACCCTGCGATGGTGAGCTGAAGGGCGGGGAGTGAAGGTTATTGGAAAACAGAGGAAGGCCAAACGATAACACACCCAGAGGGCACAACAGGTGGAGGAGACACGAGGGGGCAGGAGGTGTGATACTGATAGTGTCTGCGGCAGCCAGGACGCTGACGCCTGTCTCAGAGACATCCTGTGTCTCCCACCTTCTCTGTGTAACTCTTCAGAGCCATGACAGACCACTGAATCCCCCTCTAGATGTGTTCCAAAATCCAACTCCATCAATCAACATGCTGAATGTTATTCCAGGAGTAAGGACTTATCTACCGCTTTAGCCCCTATTTATCCACTCACTCACTTTCCACAGAATGTGTCTCTCTATTCAGTTACAGTTTGCTTGTGTTTCTTACTGGCTTTCCCCGTGTGTGTGTGTGTGTGTGCGTGTGTGTGTGTGTGTTTGTGTGTTACACACACACACACAGAAATCCATCTCCAGTTGTGCAAAGGTTTCCTTCAACCAAACTGCAAAAAGCCATAAGATGGGTCGTCTAATGGCAGGGGCCTTAATGCTAGCATTCAAACCCTCCTCCTGCTACTGTATACCGTATGTGTCACAATAACAATGTGTTATATCCTCCCTTATGCATTCCCGAATGATTGAACAAGGTAATCCTTTGAAAATGTCACTGTAAAAATGCCAAAAAGGCAATAGTCATATGAATCAGAGTAATCAGGCGGTTGTTATCCAACCCGTGATAGGCTGACATTTTGGAGATATTGTATAAGGTTTCTAAATCAATGCAATGAGTAAGACAGAGGAAATGCTATGCCCGTGCAGTAGTCTTGCATTCTGAATGTTCTTGCTGGAACAGGCACTGTTGTCTTCCACTGACAACCTAAATACATCCAATACAATTGGAAGTTAAATGTCTTCTCTACACAATAGTATACTGTAAAACAATGTGAAAGTCTCAGCACAATTCTTCACCATAGAAGCAGAAGCAGCAATCCATTTGTGTGCATGGGTCAGAAAACTGTGTGTGTGTGTTTCATCACACACACAAGTAATAGCCCTTTCACAGAGTCTATAGACCAAGGCCCGTCAGGCCCTGAACCCCAAATACACCTCCATCAACACCTCTAAGGTACACCTGAAAATCAATGTCTGTGTGTGAATGCTGGCTGTGCATTCTAGGTCTACATAGGTCAGTGCCTCATTACGGTTTTCAAACGGAGCGAGATGACGTCTGTTCAGCGAGTTTTGGTCTTCTAAAGATTTCTCTTGTAATATAATCACTCATGGGAAGCAATTTTATATATTTCCAGGCATTTGAACAGGTTATTATTCGAAAGGTTTACATATTAGAAATGCTGTTTTGCACCATTTCCACCAATTTAGGTTAAACTTAGGCTATGATTTAATACAAGACCTTAGACATGCACAGTAGTTTATTTTGTTAAGATGACATTTTACAATAAATATGAATATAATGAATATAATAGAATATAATGAATGTATTCGATTTTAAATATTGGGATTTGAGTTTTCATTTTTTTCCTCTCCGGTAATCATTACCTTATCGTGGTGAAGAGGTTTGTGTGTCCCTATTACCCTGAGAGCTGTGTTGTCTGGAGCCTTGTGCTCCTGGTAGGGCCTCCCAAGGCAAATTGGTCTTAGGTGAGGGGCCAGACTAAGAATGGTTCAGAAGACCCTTCATGAAAGAACATAAGAGAGGAGAAGTAACCTTGCCCGGAGGAAGCCCGGGGTCCCCGTCTGGAGCCAGGCCAAGAGGTGGGTAGGTTTGCCACGGAGTCCAGCCGGAAGCAAAGTGGCCCTTTCCTCTCCATCCTTTGGGCCCACTACTCGTGGGAAGAACCGTGGGGGTCAGGTGTGCTGTCATATGGGTGGCAGTGAAGGTCAGGCTCCTCAACGGACCAGACCCGGGCAGCAGATATTAATCTGGAAACCCCACAGAAAGGATGGGACGCTGTTGATGATGGGGGATCATCATCAATTTCCTTGGGGGAGGTCCCTGAGGTAGTCAAACAACTCCACAGTGGCAAAGCCCCGGTGATTGATGTGATCCGTCCAGAAATGCTAAAAGCTTTGGATGTGGAGGGGATGTCTTGGATGACACGCCTCTTTAACATTGCGTGGAAGTCGGGTTTACTCCTCTAGCCCAGATAAATTAAAATTAAATGACATGAACATTACATACTACCTTGTTGATACTAACATTTAAAGATATACACATACAGTAAAAAGGTACTTTCTTTCAATAACCATTAATGGTAATAATACTTCTGTTTAGCAGTGTCTAGCAGCCAATAGGAAGATACATGAAAATGAATCAGTAGTTTAGCAATCTCATACACTTTCTTGCCATTCCACTACCACCCATCATTAATAATAATTTAACAGCTTTCTGAGCTACTGTCAGCAAGAACAAAGTATCTTAAAATTCTAATTTAACTTTTTTGAGGGCAAACTCCAATAATGGCCTTTGCAGATTAGACAGCATGTATGTCAGGCTTTCAGATCAGCATAATTTTTTGCAAAGGGTGCTATATGTTAATGGTTAAATCACCTCACTAATCTGGTTGGTAACATATTTTTAACTGCCCCTGATAAATGATTAGCTGACTAAACAATGTTTTTCAACTGATGTAATTCATGTCTTAACCTCCAAGTATGTTATGAGCCTGTTGTAGCTTATCTGTTGTACTGCATAGTACTGGCCTGCTAAGCAACTATAGCAGCTGTGCTAACATCTCGCTGCCTACCAAACAGCCTCCTCCCTTCCTGCCTGATCCCCAAACCGTATGAATGCCTATTTAAATATTTACCCTATTTTATCCCAGTGGAGCTTGGAGGCAGTTCTGGTGAAATGTACAATATGATATCATATTGGTCTATTTTACGGCTGTGACTACGTGGTCATTGGATGAAGTTACCTAATTTTCCAATCGGAATATTCCAGATTTTACCTATTTGTTGATTCATTGGTCACAAAGCCCTGATCAGTTTCCCCTCATTGAACCCACACAACATGTGAACAAATAATGGCTGAGCGGGACTATTTCATCATCAAAAGGTGGTCTTAAATTCAGTAGAAACCAATCATGGGCTTGTGTTTTTCAACAATACATGTAATGTACAGTACAGAGCCACAGTAAAAAGGTTCACTTATCATAGACATCAAATTACATAAAATGAGTATCAACGTATAATTGTATACCTCCTCTTTCATTTAACTCGTCTTTTTAGGGCAATTGGAGGATAACGAGTTAGTCGTAACTTGCGACAAATAATCTGTACTAATGTGAACAAAAAAATCTGACAAGCTAGATGCACAAGAAAAGATTAATAGATTAAGAGACAGGCAGGCAGGCATGCATGCACACACACACACACACACACACACACACACACACACACACACACACACACACACCATCGTTCCCCCCCCCACACACACACACACCAGAGCATGAAGGTTACTAGCTAAAAGACAAACTTTCCACTACATTAACCCGGATAAGTGGTTGTTTGACTGCCCTGTCCACTCAACAGGCATTAATTTACAGTGGGCATACAGGTTCAACAGTTTCATACAAGACAACCAACTGCCCTCTTCTAGTCCTGTCAGACATCGACGACTTACAAAAGTTTGATAAACCAATACACAAGTACATAAAGAAACACACAAGTTGTATCGAGACTCATGGCCTAAATTGTATGAAGTACTGTACATTATTACACCTTCTTCACAGCGACCAAAATGCTACTAATGACAAGTAAACGACTTCCTGTAGCTCATAAACACAGGAAATTTTAAACATACCGCAGAATAACACTACAGTTTGCAAGGACGAATAGCAATTCCCACGTTTAACTGCCGTGCTGCTCAGAAGCAGATCTAGAGCCTTGACAGACACAGGTATCACTGTAAAAATCTGCAATGAATCATTGCAACTGCTCAGTTATATCCGAGTGGCACGATCATGACTTGACTGATGATGGAGGGGATGGCAGGCTTATCTGGCTGTATGATGCTGGTACAGGCCATCAACACCCTTATCACTTAAACAACCAATTATAATTAGAGTCATCATCGTAGTCATGTGTTGTGTGCTGACTATTGTGCCATTCAGTTATTCAGCGGAGCCTCATCCCTATTAGTGTCTTCTCAGGGTTACTCTTCACAGCGTGTGCAATCTGGGGTCTGGCTGTGCTCGCTAACATACTGTACGTACATACGTACATATGTACATGAGGCACCGACTCGTGATAATCCTAGGATACAAGTAATTTGGTAAGACCTCCCTCATTTGCAGTTGGTTCCTGTTTACACATTTGCCTGTGAACTTGCCTGATTGTTATAGAGGCGGTGCCAATAAGTGTAAATCAAATCATTAGTAAAACTAAAGCCTGTCTGAACCGTGAGCCTGCACCGTGAGGTATAGCATATTCACTCACGTGTGTGTGTGTGTGTGTGTGTGTGTGTGTGTGTGTGTGTGTGTGAGTGTGTGCCCGCGTGCGCGTTTGTGTGTGTGTGTGTGCATGCGCTCGCATGTGCTGCGTACGTGTGTAAGACCTATTCTTGCATGCTTTATTAAATCTCTCCCTCTGTTTTTTTGTCTAGTTACATGTACAGTATATCAAGAATTTGACATTGAACCGCAATTTTCTCATCTGCATATGTTAGAAGCAAGTGTGTTCTATCTATTATTTAGAGCATCATATAATATTAATCTGAGGTTTGTCTCCCAGGTGCCAATCTGCCAGTGTGTTCCCCTCCAGCAGCTCTTTACAAAAAATGCTTGCCAACATTTTACTTCAATGGGTCATCTCAGCAAAGTTGAAATGGAGGCAGAGTATGCCAGGAAAGCAGACATAAAAATCACAGCAATGACACCGGCTATGATGGAATTGATGCCCAGTGGTGCCTTCAGTACTACAGAGGTGGGCCTCCGTTGCGACTCCATTCTATTCCACTAGGCTCTGTTCTGTTCAATCACCTACTGTAAAGGAGCTGTCAGCGTTGTTTGAGGCACTGATAGCTGGTACAGTTATCATGCCACCTCCAAGCCTAATGGCTTAATTTAATTAATGAGTTGGCACGAGAACCGAGCGAAAAACACAACAAATGAACTAGCATCCATCCCCTCTGTGTTTGCACCTGTCTCTGGTTGGAAGTTAGTCCCTTTTCAGGATCAGGAACTACAGTGGGTCAGTTGGAACATGTTGAGCTGTGCCTTAGGGAAGCATGATTTGAAAGCGCTCAAATACTTATATTATAGGCCCTCGGAACTTGCTCAAAGAACTACAGGGAGCCTTAATATTGTGGATGGTACTAAATGGGTTTGTGTCAATGACCTGTTTAGTATCACATCTTCGTCAATGTTGGCTCCCGTTATGTGTGAAAACTGTTTCCAGGCAGCCAAAGTGGCAAGAAGAGAAAATCTGCCATTTTGAAGTAATTAATTTAAAACCATGGCAGGACATACAAAGGTGGGAGTTTACATTTTATATTGCACATTTCACTATTCAAGCAAAGTGCTAAAATAGGTTTCAAACGAATATCTCACATTGTGTGGAGGACTTGGACAATGACCTTCTATTGTTTAAATTTAGATCATACAGTAAGTAGTCCAATAGTGATATTTTTGTTCATCGCGTACTGTATTTTTTCTGCTGTTTATCTGGGGCATGTTTTCCCGGGAAATATTTTCTTTGAAATATACGTTTTAAAAAGTGGATTTATAGTTGATTTGTACATGAGAATATAGGGGAACAAATCATTGTCTTTTATCTAAAGAATTTACACTACTATTGAATGGGCTCTGTGTAGTTTGTAGTTCTAGTATGACAGGAGAAAGGAGAAATAGGCAGAATTTATTACTAGCCTTGACCTGTTCTGAATTGTTGATACCATAACTATACAGAGCCAATCACAGAGCTAGTAGGTATACAGTACTACTTTGTGCTGCTGGACACACGAAGACTTTGATGCTTGTGCAATGGAAAAGGGCCATAAGTCCCCAGGACCGGGTGCAAAGCCTGCCTCGTGTAGTACCGTGCCTGATGTGGTGGCCACCGCTGGTAATGCAGTTTTTGTGCAATTACGCAAAACAATCCTATTTCCCATTGATGGGGAACACAAGTTTGTTTAATTCCTACAATGTGTAGACACACACACACACATTTAGATGGCCTTGCATTCCCTTGCGATCTGTTGTGTCCTCTTCATAGTTTGCAATAACCCTGCCATGTATAGGCCCTATGCCACTGCACATACTGTACTGTATACTGACAGCAACATCTCTCAAGGCTAGAGCAGACCTTGCTTTTTTTTAAAAGAAAAACTGAAATCCTATTCATATGCAACATGCAAATCGATTTGTGCTTAGTCTTTCAGAGCTCCCCCGCGCTGCAGCATATCATCAATACAAAGCTAAACCAAAGGTTCAGTATGAAAGACTAAGTCGCGTCCCGCTCTGACTGAACAAGTAGAGTTTAGTAAATGGAGAATTTACCACAATTTGTTTTATTTCAATTGAATCAACTAGCATTGTGTGCATGTCCTGAGAGCCTGGCTGTACTGTGCATCTTTCTGTATGAAACCCCCCGCCCCTCCTCACCCAATCCCCAACCAGTATGAAAGTTCTATCTGAACTCTATACAAGAAATATATTGATCAGCCAGGTGATTGAGCTATTCACTGTCATGTTAATCTAATACCATTCATTACAGGTCACTTCATTTGATGCCAGTGTATATTATTCTACTACATAGTACTGTTTCTTTTAAAATATGATGGTTTATAACCGGCCAACTGACGCCTTTACCTGGCAGCACATGGCAGTGTCATGGAGACCATTTAAAAAAATGAATACTCGACAATGGAAGTGCATACAGAAATGCATTGAGTATTTCCTTTTATCATATATGTTACTTACAATGTTTCACAAACTAATGTACAGTATGTATAATCCCTTGGTTTTCTCCAATGTACTGAACAGGAGTGTAAGAAACCCCAAAGGGATTACTGTATACAATTTATCCCAAAACTAATAGTAATAATATAAATAATAGTAACAGTAGTAGTAAAAACTCCTTAAAATACTGTAAGATGGGGGGAAAATAATCGTGGAACCTTGGGTAGGAGCACAAAATAAGTTATCTTTGTGCCTCTTCAGGGAAACAGGGAATGCTCTGCTTTATTAACATCACACAATAAGTAATATGAATGATTAAATGTTCCTGTACATGATAAATATCCAAAGCCTTGCTGTTCTTAATACATCAATCAAACACGTGTACTGTGTATTTGCGTGTGTTTATGTGTGTGTACGTACGTGTGTGCGGGTGGGATGAAAAACTCACCGTTGAGTTCCTGCTGTCCGCTCACCCATCAGATTTTAAGCAGCATTAAAGGAGGCAGGGTCCCCATCAATTACTCCCCTCAACACGTCCATTATTGATGACCGTTGCCTAGCATTAGACAGTGAAGGACTAACAAGCGAACGAGCTAAGGGAAGACTTTGCGTGTGAGCGCATGTGCTCTTGTGAACGCCACGTGTTGTGTGTACTGTATGTGTGCGCGAGCACCTGTGTGCGCTTCCGAGGAGACGGCGCGCGGGGTCCGCGTGTGAAGATACTTTACAGCGGACGTGTGGAAGTTCGCACGACCTAATGTGTGTGTGAGTGACACAGAGCTAAGTGAGCTTTGACAGGAGGACTTATTGAAAGACAAAAATAGCTCCCCAATTGGGTCATTTCCTGGCCTCAAGACAGCAACTGTGGCACAATTCTAACATTCAGATTTGGGCAGCGCCCCAAACAGATAATTTTCTGCTCATGTACTCGACTAATTCTGCGATGCTTTCTCATTCTGGGGATGCTGTTTAACATTCACCAGTACCAGGTTCAGTTCCTAGACACACAATGTACAGTGTAAGCTTTAGCTCTCTACAGAGGGCGTGTTTAAAGCTTTAGCTTAAGGTAAAAGATATCTTGAGATTAGTCCATCACAGTGCAGGTTTTTATTTCTTCAACTAACCGTTTACGTGGTTACAGTATGATGTTGTATTTGTTTGTGTCATATGGTTAATTCATTATTTAGTTCATCTTAAAATGCAGAGGCAACATAACCTGGTTAAAACCAGACCACTCTGCAATTTGCTTCTCTTTATATATCATTCTGGGAACTCTTCATTGAAGAACATTTATCAGATGAAGAACCAGCAGGCCAAACAGCATACATGTGTTACTCATCCGCAGATATGCGGTGCATGTGTTCCTGCATGTAAAACTGAGTCACATCTTATGTTCCATGCACAGACATCATTATTCTGGACACCTCCCATGAACTCACACACTGGAAGTCTAATTATGCGTTCCATTCCATTAATATGGTACCTTCCAAATACACTATTTGGAAGGCAAACTTCACTGAGAGAACATGTCTAGGGCCAACATAACATATATGCAATTATATTGGGCTTTGCTTAACTTTGCTTAAGCGGTAACAAATATCAAGCAGGACATTCCACTGTCTTTGGATAAAAAAAAAAAAAACGAAGAAAAATGGAGTGTTTGCAATTTTATTTCTGCAACTTTCCCACACTAGATTTTAGCATGTGGACCAGAGCACTTATTTAGTATTTACATACTGGGACATACATATGGATTACAAATGCCTTCCTGTAGGACCACCAACCAGTAGCTACGCTAGTAGTAAAAAAAAAAAAAAAATTAGGTTTGCCAAGGGAAGGGGACAGCTTCCCTCACCTGCGACATTGAGGTTAGTCAACCTACACGGCAGCGGTTACCGTTTCTCCACAGTCCTGACAACTGCTCTGACATGCCCGGGGAGCCACACCGTCAATACGGACTGTTATGACCCCACGCGCATCCTCTCTCTCCCCACCACAGAGCTTCTCACATTCACTTCTTCCCCAGACACAAGCGGGCGGGACTTTCCGCAATCATTTGGATTTATTGTATTTATTGTGTTACAAGTAGGGGAACAACATCTCTCTTCTCTGCTTTGCCTCTCCCCGCGTCTGCTGCTCCCGTCTTGTCTGTAAAGCATGCCAGTGGCCATGTATCTCTGCGCGCGGCCGGCTGTGTCACAGGTGATTCATCACCACAGGTGGAGGTCTTATTACTGGCTGAGCCCCTGGGTGTGCCGGTCCCCGCGAATCAGCTGTACATGCCAGCCCTCATCCGAATGCTTTGATTGGTTCTGACAGGCACAGCAGCCCTTTGCCAGCTTCATGGCCCCAAGACCCCCTAAAAACGCAGATGTGTGTGTGTGTGTGTGTGTGTGTGTGTGTGTGTGTGGACGCACTTCCCCGCTACATAATTCACCACCTGCTGTTGAAGGTGTGTTGCTGGCTTCTACTACCATTGGTCTACAGCATATGGGTGGGTATTATTCCACACAATAGACCAAGTGACCATCATGCACATTGTTAAGCACTTTTGCCAGCAACATCTCCGGCACAAACAAACTCTTTGGTCTGACCTGGCTCTCTTGCAGACATATTTTCTGCTGAGCACAACCTTTTGTAATGTTTGCACTTCCCCTAGTCATAACTGATCAAACCACTGTGGTCGGAGCCGCTGTCACACCCGTTCTGAGTTCTCGACCCGTTTAAAGGACGCGGTGGCCCACTTGTCAAAAAGGATCAACGTATTTATGTCACATTTTCAGTCAAAGGTCACCATATTTTCAGCTTCATGTATCATTTGGCTATGGTGTTATATTATAACATTTTGTTGAGTTCAAAAAAGGATGGGAAAATTATATGAGAAAAGGCAAACTGTTCAATATCATTCTTACTTTTGCACAAATATATATCAACCATGCATTCTATTCAAACATTAGCATGGCTGGAAAAAAGGGATCCAAGGCATTTAAAAAGGCCTTTCATCTATGGTCTTATCTTCGGAAGAAGTTAAATCAGCCCTGTTTGAAACTTTCCATTAATAAACTGAGCTAATACGACAAAGAGATTGGATTTCTTTTTCCCCAACTGCTTTGGCTACTAACTAAAAATAGCTGCCTTTCAGCCTTTCTGGTTCAAAGTAAAAACACTGAAATGATCTTTACATTACATTAAATTAACTGCATTTAGGTAGGCAGGGTATACAGTTTATGTGAGAATCTTTAGGATTACAGAGAAAGCACACATAATCCCATATTTAATCCTACAAGTATAGTAAGAGTTTCTCCTCAATCTAGGCTACATTTGACTTTGATTTTATTAGTGTAAAGCTGTACAAGGAACTTGCCAGACCACTTACGGCCAGTCTACATCAAACGGAATTCATCTTTTTACTGGCGCACAAAAAACCATGACTGAGCATAAGATTCAGTTAAGATAAGCAAAACAGGGTCTGTGTTGCTAAAGCCAGACATATTCAGTTAAGATAAGCAAAACAGGGTCTGTGTTGCTAAAGCCAGACATATTCAGTTAAGATAAGCAAAACAGGGTCTGTGTTGCTAAAGCCAGACATATTCAGTTAAGATAATTACAGTATCTAATTACATATAATAGAATAATAGAATAATTACATTCTTATTGCTGAAATCATGGTTTCAGAAGCAATGGAGCGGCTATTTTTAAAACATTGAGCTGGGCTTTACTGTACATCTGTACTGCAGCAGACCCTGTCTTAGTCAGGAGTCAGACAATGAAAATAGACTTAAATAGAAACCCCAAATCTAGCAAAAACAAACATGCTGAAAATAAAATTTTCATTTTAATTAAGGAGTGGAAATCACTGGCTCAGGGTGAGCACCAGCATGGATCCCCCAACCTAATTGGCTACTAGATAAACATAAAGCACTGATTGGCTGCCAATGTAAACCAGCAAGTATCAAAATGTTAATGACCCCCTGGTGAAAATAGAGGATAGGAATAGATGAGATAAAAAACTCAAACTTATGGCCTATTGCAGTAGCTACAGTGTCTCGCAAACTAGTGTACATTGGCCAAACATGTTAAAAAAGATCCCAAATAGCCCTCTTAGCTGCCCATTTCCTGACACTTGACATCAGGTCACATCTGTTTTTGAGCCATTTGTTTTGATGCATGTTCATTCTCAATCTATTAAAGAACAGCACATCAAAATCACTTCAGATGAATCCCGACTTAAGCAATTTCACAGGCCTGAGCTGTGATGTGTTTCACCACCTGGTGCAGCAACATGCTAATTGCAATCCAGTCTGCTTTAGCACATTGTGTGAGCTACATGTTGCTGTGTGCTGAAATGGGTGACATCACTGATCTGAGGCTTGACCCCAATATTCCATTTTAGTCTCTTGGCAGCATAGGACTGGTATTACACACTGGTGAGAGAGAGAGATAGAGAGAGAGAGAGAGAGAGAGAGAGAGAGAGAGAGAGAGAGAGAGAGAGAGATAGACAGAGAGAGACTGACTAATGTTATATGGACCACAAGGCACTTAGTGACAAATGCAAGGAATTCATATTTACAATGGTGGTGTCAGTCGACAGCGATTAACCTTTATACCGTAACCTTATTAGAAAGACATATGTGAACCTCCTACAGGAGCTACAGTTTGAATGGGGGAATTTACTCTTACTGTGTGTTCAGACCAAAAGCAGCAAGACAAAGTCAAAATATGCCTCTGCGGCTGCCCTGCCAACAGCACTGTCAAAAGATTTGTGGAGGTTCTGATGTAACTGAAATAGGCAGCAAAGTTAGTTCTGAATTCTTTGTCTTGCAAACTGTATTTAAAAGGGCAGCAAATATTTGTGCCAACTGACCACAAGAAGTGTATACTTAATTTTTTTTTAAACATTTTTTTATGTGCCTTTACACAAACAGGGACAACATCATATATAATGGGAGAATGTGCCAATGCAACAGCCTGTCCTCCATTTTGCTTGGGAATTCATGTTTGGTAGGAACCAAAATTCACTAGAGCAGAGCACTTCAAAAGTCCAGTGTTTCCGCTGGACCACATCATAGCTCATTGCCATAAAACTGCCTGGACTTGAACTTCCTCTGATGGCCACACCACCCAAAATGTTCCGCTAGTTATGCCGCTGTTCACCACTGAAAGGCGCTGGCTAACATAGAAAAGTAATACCTTTTGGTGCATGGCTTTGATGCCTCTGCCTCTGCTCTGAAAGAACAGTTAGGATTGTAATTTTTGTAATGGATGCCGGTGTAAAAAAAACAAAAAACTCTGAAATAAAAACATAAAGCAGTGTTGCAGCTATTTTATGGCATATAGCTACATTGTTGCTGGTTGGTGACTCTAGACTTCACAATAACAATATGGATGTCAAATCTCTATTCCTACAGTGTACCTGTTTTACATTTCATCAAAGTTGATCTCCTGTGAGGACATAAATAATAGCTGGACAAAATCAGATAAAAGCCTAGTCCTTGTTGAAGGACTGCGTGTGTGTGTTCCCTAAAAGGCTGAATAGATAAAGGAATGAAATAGCAAACGAAAGATAAGTAGAGACGTTGAAAGACAGAGACCACTGTTGCCGGGTAGCAATAATGGCTGATGAGATCCGGGAACTGTCCCTCATTCCCAGCAGGCAATCAGTTGGGGTGTGCATGGGCGCACGCACAAACATACACATGCACACATGCACACGCACACACACAAATATAAGGATAGATGAATTTAGTTCCTGGCATATAGGCTGACAAGCACCCTAAAGCCATTAGTAACATGAGGTATAGCTAGATATGAAGGAAGGGTGACCGGGTAGAATCAAGGATTGCCCAAAAGTAGCCTGGCTCCGCCCACCTATTGCTCACAGATCAATTTATTTTCGCTGAGATTACAGTCTGGAAAGCCTGTTTGCATTAGCATCTGCACAGCCTCCCTGCTGTTGGCCCAATCAGGGTGGGTTAGTGAGATGACATTAAAGTCGAGCATGTTTCTAAATGGTGGTAGAGCTTGATGAGCCGCTCAAAACAATTGTAGCAACCCCATTGGGTCAAACGCTGTCCAATAGTTTCAAAATTAACCAGAGGTCTACGCAAAGTAGAACGAAACAACTGCGAACACTTCTGAATAGAGCGTGGCCAGACCATATTCACAAAGTTACACCAGGCTAGACCAAAAGGGTCCTCTAATCTTGAAATAATCTGTTAGTAGTAGGGTTGGGTACCGAACTCTGTACTTTTAAAAGTACCGACCGAATTACGTCGGTACTACCGAGTACCGATTGAGATTAAATCAAACGGTACCAGATTTCGGTACTTTA
>JAODUE010072875.1:0-15458 GCA_027564755.1 Amblyopsis hoosieri | reverse complement strand
GTCAGCAGCCATACGGTTTTTCAATGTATTTAAGTTTATTATGTAAATTATTAATTAAACAGTTTGTCCAGTTACAATAATAAGTTAAGGGAAACATTTGATCTCCACATTTCATGGAATAAGAAATAAACTCATCATTGGAATACTATTGAAACCACTGAGGTGTCTAGAAGTGACTTATTGGAAGGCACTACAACTAGTTTAAATAACTTTGTAACATGAGGGTTAGATAGGAGAATTGTCCACTAGTTGCATCTTTCTCTCTAACAGATAAGAAAGTAACAATGAAATGCTTAGATGGGTTGCCAGATATACTTGGGTGGCCAGTAATATACCTGGGCAAGTAAAGTCTATGTGTGGAAAACCTCTGGAACACAGATATAGTCTCAGCAGCATGTGTGCGTGTCTGTGTGTGTCACATGAAAAAGTTAAGAGAGTTCAGACCCCAACCTTTTCAACTTAACCAAATAAATGAAATCGCAAACACACACACAAACACACACATGCACAAACATGCAGGCACGAACGCACACACACACAGAAATACTGGTTCACTATTGTGACCTTTTACAAAATGTCTAAGACACAACTCCGTGCCGGGTCCTGAAATGCACAGGAGGGCTCACACACACACAAAAAATAAAAAACACACGCACACATATACAGTAGTTTGCAATTTAAAATATGGTTTATTTTTTCTTTTAGAAGTGAAGCCATCTTTCCTTCATACATATTTTTATTTTTATTAATTTATATAACAAACAAACATATTTTCCCCTTTCTCCTTGATTGATTTGCCATTTATTTTCACACATTGCAGGTATTTCTTTAAAGCACATAGGTACATTCCTTGATTTGTGTCTGGAGGTATCCTTATGATGCAAAATCTTTTTTTTGTGTTCATTTCTTTTTCGTTTAGGCTCACATTCAACCATATTCATCCCCCTAAAGCCCTCGATGTACTTATTACAAGTACGGAAGATGTCTACCAGGCATATCGGGCCCGTATCCTGCGTTCCTTTGGAGTGTAGTTTGTGTGCGTCCTCAGAAATGAACACTACGCGTATGCATGATGCAATACAACACATTAACATGGGGGCAGTATCAGGACCGGACAGGCAGATCAACAGTAGTTTTTAAACAAAGAACAACAATGGCGGAAAGTTTTAAAGATACGTTTGTAGAGCTAGTTTTTAATTACCTAACATCTATATTATCTGTCTTTACCGCTCCACATTTTGACATGTTGGTACTGTTGTGGAAATTCAGCCAGGGATGATTCGGCCCTGATCTGCCCCCTACTGTATATATTTTAATTCCTCCAAGCACACGCAAGGTACGCAGGCAAGTATATGAATTCCCTTTGCGACGCAGCCGCTTGATTACGTGTAAGCGTTGCACAAAAGCAAGTATATCGGGGCCTTAAAGCCACATGCACTGTTATGTTTCAAACATTAGTCTCGCATTGCTGTTTTTACCTTGTGTAAAGTCTGGGACATAGCATTCGCTAACCACGTCAATGACCAACTTAGAGCTGGACGATATTGCCAAAACTTATATCATGATATATTTCTTAATTTTGGTCGATACAATAAGCCTCACAAACATCTTAGAATGCCCACAATGGAAGTCTGTACTTACACAGTTTTAACAATTCTATGAAATATCCTCCTATAAAATATAAAATTTTGGAATTAAAAAATGTACAAATAAATGTTCACATTTAGCCTTCATACAACCAGAAATGTGAACTGACAGTCAAATAAACATAAAACATAAAACTCTCAACTTTATTTTCTTTCTGGAATTTATGCCCGCCAGTAGGTGTCAGTAGCGGTTCTGGTACATTAGTGACTGGCACTGTAATCCCAATTAGACACAGCCCAAATTGACCTGACTGATAGCAGAGGAAGCAGACATTAATATTATGTATTAAGGCTGCATCCAAATAAGGCGTTTTCTCCTCAGCTCGTTCCTGAGTAAATTCAGCAATGTAGAAAACATCTCTCACTCTATTGAAAAAATTGACGGTGCTACATCCCCTTTCCCAGAGCTTCAAGCATTTTGTGTGTAGTCCGTGCTGAATGTAAGTATAAAATGTGTATTTTCACCTTAATGTTGGCTTTATTAGTTTCAGTATGTCGGATAACAGTACATCTTATATATTTGTTGTACAGCAATTGTGATATTGATATGAGACCATTACAGAAAGGTCCACCTTCAACATCTTAATTTAATCCGACTGTAGATAATGTCATGATGCATATACGAGTTAGGCTACTGGACATATTGATACAGCTAACAATTGTTGTGCCTTTTGTTGGATGGATGGGAAGAGGCTTTCCTTCCAATCAGGATGTATGCTGCTCCCATGCTGCTCCCATTACCTATGTATAGGAGCACTCCTATAGTGAGGTGTTTGGTCATTGTCTATGGTGGTGCTACTATTGATTGTCTTGTCTAATGTAACTGTCTGTCTGACGAGTGCTGTATGGCACACAATTACTTTCTGAAAGGATCTACAGTAGTAGAAGGTCTTGAGGACAAGGTAATTCATAATGTCGATCCCCTCCTAACCTGCAAATCGGTAAAGATGTGGAAAAATCGTTTTGTATGGATCACACCCACGCCCGGATTATCCAATGGGCCTTATGGGCACAGGCCCAGGGGCCCATGCGTATTTGGGGCCCAACGCAAGGGGAAGAATTTTCTATTTTAGATAATGACATTATGTATAACCAATAAAAAGTATGCTGATATATTTTTTTATTTAACTAAAATTATGTAATTGTTCAAGCGCAGGTGTGGAAAGCACGTAACAGCCCGTCCCTTCTCTGTCTTAAAATAAACCCACGCTGAATCGAGCAGACTGTGGGAGTAGTCGTCGTAGTTCAAAATGAGTGTAGTAAACGCAAATGAAAAAGAGAAAAAGAGGAGAGGGATACGTCTTTATTAAGACGTGCCATCTATTGAATTGCTCTTAAAACGTCCCAGGAGAATCAGGGTGAAGAAGGAGTGGAAGATGAGAACAAGCTAATAACAATGGACCTGAGGAGACCAGTGTTATACAGATTGTTTACTTCCTGCCCTTGGGTTGCCAACTGTCCCATATTATCCGAGACATCACGTATATTCGGCGAAATCGGTTTGTCTCCTACAGGACCTCCCTTGTCCCGTGTAGGCTACTCTACTCGGTAATCACCAGACAGCACTCTTCATTCATACTCCTAGACCTGATACAGCATGAACAGCAGTAGCAAATCATGTGCTGCACGCGGCGACAGGTAAGGCCTGTCTGTGTGACAGGTCACCATGGTCACCTGTTATCCAATGACAGGCCCCTCATGCTCATTAATTCATCTCTATATGGCCAGGCAGTGACTAGCCAGGATGAAAGAGTTAAATTATAATTTGATGGTTCAATCACCAGAGCTCACTTTATGTGAAAGAAAAGAACAAGTTCTTCCTCTGTGCAAAACGTTTTGTTTGCAAAAACCACTCCATATTAACTTGGGTCCAACAGCTGTGTTTACAATAACCTACAAGCAGCCTTTTGAGTGATAATAATCCCTGGTTTTTGGACAGTGGACACAAAGTTTCATTAATTCCAGTTTCTCATCTAAATTAATAGTTTTAAACCTGCATGTATTAAATCTACTTTGTTCGTATTATAGCCATGGTACATGAGGGAGACTCTTAAGATAAGACTTTTTAGTTTAGCTAACTTGAGAAAATGTCCAACAATCTCCATTTTAATCTTGCCGACTACGGAGCTCTGTTGTGGAAAATGAGGGTGCTTTCACACTGCCTCTTTTTTTTTCCTAGAACAGTTTTTTCCTCCTTGGTGCGGTTCGTTTGGTCAGTTGTGAATGCAGCAATCCCACTCAGGTGCGCACCAAAAAGCGAACCAAACAAGCGTACAGAGACCTGCTCGAAGAGGTGGTCTCAGTGCATTAAAACATTATTTTCCAAACGCAATCGTGCTTCATCGGTTTGTTTGCAGTGTGAAAACACTTTTGGATGGTTCGGACTTTAGGATCAATTACATTTACAATTTTACATTTGACGTTTTTATCCAAAGCGACTTACATGTAGTAGCCTACATTTGTGAATAGTCACACCAGCAATTGTAAGCAACCAATTTTATATCGGAATAGTTACAGCATCTTGTCATCTTGTCATCATGTCAATATAAAATTAAATCATCAAACATAGTTCCTAAATGCCTGAATAATAACGTGCCTAATACTGAAGTGGTACATAAATAAGAGCAGAACAGAGTAGAGAGAAAAACATTTTCAAACTTGAGTTAGGAATCAAGGTATCGAGGTGGATTGTGTCTTCACAGACACTTTATTTTTTTTTCTGTTTTTTCAAGGTGTTCTTTCAATGTATTTATTGATTTACACTAAAACTAAATTTTTCAGTAAAAAAATAATTTTCATTTAATTGGCTGGTTCATATTTGTCTTATTACAATATCACAAGGTGTCTCGTTGGAGCATGAAGATCCTTGCCGCCTGCGGACCCCATCACTTATTGGATGGGTCTCTGTGCAGTCTTTTTCAAAAACAATGCGGTAATCTACCCACTGGGCAAAATTTTGAATCCCCTCGCCTAGGGTAACGAACTAAGCCCATTGTTATCCGGGTTATAATGAACTAAACCTCTCCTTATTAAAAACACTGAGACACATTGAAACACGCTTCCTCTCCATTCCGTCGTGGGCCCCACAAGCGCACACACATGTTTGCATAGTCCCGGGTCCACCTAGCACACAGCCCATCAGTGACAGCCTGTCCGTCAAACGGAGTGATCCAGAAGGCGGGTTAGAGTGCTCCTCCACTTTCTTCTCTTACTGTCTTTTATTTGTGCGCCAACCCAGTAACACTGACCCAAACATGCCTGTCCATGACTATGCCCTCTCCCCTCCCATATTTCCTTCTTCCCCAGTCCTACCTCTCCCTCATATCTCTCTCTCTCTCTCTCTCTCTCTGGCAGCTGTCAGCAGCAGGGGTGATAGACTGAGAGCCAGTGAGAGAGAGAAAGGGCGATAGAGAGACATACAGTATAAGCAGACAGCGTTGAGAACCTGATCACTATCAGAACTCTATTCAGTACTGCTAGAACTGACTGTAAGTCAAGCCAGGCCAGGCTAAGCCAGACCAGGCCAGGCCAGGTCAGATCAGAGTGACAGGAGCGTGTCTGATTGACAGCAGGGCAAAGCTAAGGGTGGTAGGGTGGCTCAGAAGGCAGCCGAGCTTGAAATGTCAGCCGAGACATCAGTCTTATCTTCCCCTGGTATCACAGCCCTGCAGCCTGTCCTGCACACACACACATACGCACGCAGGTGCATGGCGCCCACGCACACACACGCAAAGTATGAATTATTTTAGTAAAATGTCCTAAATGTTCCCGTTGTACTCATACTCATCTAATATGACGTTATTCCTGGTGTGTGTAACTCTATAAGGTACACCAAACCCCAACGGACTCTGGAGTATTTTGCCAGAGCGTTCCTTAGGGTGTCGGAGAGTGAGGTTGAACTGCCCTGCGTTAACTAGTTAAATGTACACTACAACACACCCGTTCATTAATGCTAACATAATGTTAACATAATGAACATATTCAGATGTGGAGCTTGAGCTGCACTTTTCCCAACACATTTAACGGACCGCTGCATTAGAACTGTGGTCAATGGGATCTAAGATTATAAAGATAAGCAATCTGGCCACAAGGGGGTGTCTCTTTTCACCTTAGGACTTCGGTCCTATACTACCACTGGGCACATTCACACATACACACCAACACACTTGCACAGATTTTTATTTATTTATATAGAATGTACCTTCCAGTCATTTTTATTAGGTGCATTCATTTGTCAGTAGTTCAAAATGTATTCATACACAAATAAACATGGTGTATACACATATTATTTCAGGGAAACAGTGACGTCTTAAATGTAATAGTGGGGCTAAATAAAATAATTTGTGTAAATAAAATCGACATCAATAGACAACTGAGGCTAGTAAAACAACAGTAGACTGCATTGTCTTTCCTAGTAACGTAGGGTACTGTGTGTGTGTGAGAGAGAGAGAGAGAGAGAGAGAGAGAGAGAGAGAGAGAGAGAGAACTTACGTTGACGACAGCTATCTATTTAATACTACACACAAGCTGTGCACCACAAATATAAAATGTCTAACAGATAAGCAATTAAGATTAGAGTATATTCATATATTAAATATGAAATATAAATGCAGTGCCCCATTCCATCGTGCCCATTGCGCCTGTCCGAGGTCATCAATAGGCTACTGTATGTCACGGTTCGCGGCCACTCCGGCAGCAGACAGAGCCAAGACGCCGGTTCAGCACCGGACAGCGCCGCCTCCACGTCGTCGGCCACTTTATACACCCATGTGCAGTTGCCACCTCCCCGCTTCCTGGGCGGAGGTTTAAAAGGCTTTTCCGTCCTGGCACCAATTGCCAGTCCGCTGTATTTCTTCGATGCACGTACCAGCGTTCTCAACTCTACTCTCCGCCACCAGCGACTTCAGTGCTACTCTTCGCCGCCCGCGATCTCAGCGCTGCTCTTCGCCACCAGCGATCTCAACTCTGCTCTTCGCCACCAGCGATCTCAACTCTGCTCTCCGCCACCAGCGATCTCAGCGCTACTCTCCGCCACCAACGATCTCAACTCTGCTCTTCGCCACCAGCGATCTCAACTCTACTCTTCGCCACAGGCGATCTCAGCGCTACTCTCCGCCACCAGCGATCTCAGCGCTACTCTTCGCCACCAGCGATCTCAACGCTACTCTGTGCCGCAGTCCTCCCGCCAGCAACTCTACTCATCTCACCGCCTCAACCCCTAACGGTTGTACCTCTCCTGTTGTTGTAAATAAACCCTGTTCTGTTTATAACTGCCATCTCCTGCCTCTGTGTCCTGCACTTGGGTCTCCGCCCCTTCCGCGGCCGTATCCTAACACTGTACACAAAGTACATTAGCTGGCCTGAACTAACGTGATAACCTATGTACAGCTAGTAAGTCAGGACGTTTTTGATGGCAAAGCCATAGAAATTCTGAATTGAGCAAATAATCCTGTCGTTGCATATTACTAACCTATGCCTATTAACCAATAAATGGCTCTTGTCTGTTGCACGGCTGTTTACTGTACAGTTGCCTATATCTTTGGAACCTGCCACCGATACACCAAATCACAGCCGTGTTCAGTAGCCAATTTTAACACATGCCCTGATTTTGATCCGACTGAGTAAGCGTACCTGTTTTTCCTCCTTTATGAGCAGCGACATTATCCCTTTCAAACTGCAAAAATCTAGCCTGGTGTAACCAGACCATATTAACTTTGTGAATAGGTCTGGCCATGCTGAATTGGGAAGTGTTCTCAGTCATTTCCTACTTGGCATAGACCTCTGGTTAATTTTGAAACTATAGGACAGCGCTGAACCAATTGCAATCGGTGTTGCTACAATTGTTTTTATCGCCTCATCTAGTTACCACCATTTCGAAACACGCCTGACTTCAAAGTCATCTCACTAACTCACGCTGATTGTGCTGCCAGCAGGGTGGCTGTGAAAATGCTAATGTGAACAGGGTTTCCAGACTGTAATCTTGAGCTGAGAACATAGTTGGACGGAGCCAGGCTAGCAAAAAGCAGCCAGACACAGGAAACAATAGTGCTTTCTTCTGAATACTAACTGATAATAGCCACACACAAAAAAAAAAATCCCCACTATGTTATTAAACCGGTGATTCATTTTCCTGCTGGCTGGTGGGCACCAATGCGATTTCCAATCTCCAATTTTTCCTTCAAACTAAGAGTTTCTAATCGGTTCCCAAGTCTACAATCCATTTAATTCATGTTTTCAAATTTAATGGCATTAGCTGAGCAAAGAAAATGTAGCCTACCCTTGTCTCTCTAGTTTTTGCACCAGACAGACAACATACTTAATGAAATTAGAAATATGACATGACGCTGTTAGTTGGGCAAATATTTTTATCATCGTGCACATCGAGCACTCTGAGCATGCACGTACTGTAAACATCCACATACGCATGTTTTAAGTGCTTTTCTGAAAAATACAAAAAAACTGAAAAAAAGTCACCATAGCTGTAGTGGAAACGAGATGCAGTCTGGAGTATAGAGAGCAAATGCAGATCTATGATGCAGACATGCATCATAATGTACAGAAGCTAGAACAATATGTAAAAATAGATTATGTCATTTTTGAAGATCAAATGTGTTGTCTAGTCTTAGTCTTTTTCCCAGGTCTGACTAATAGTTATAGTCACATTTGTGTCTACTTACCTTCAAGTTAGTCTCAGCCTCTTCCGTTCATTAGCACTATGTCACATAGGCAACTCTGTGCTGAACGTCTGATGCACATACCCTCGTAAGCTCGACATGGGACTCTCTGACTTTATGGAAGTAATACTGTCGATAACCACTGGCTGTTCGCATTCTCACTCACAAATATGTCTGCATAATTTCCGGTTCTGTTGTTTAGTTTTCCTCATTGCAAGTTTAACGTCCGACTTGGTCACTGAGTTACGTAGTTAGTCGTCCTGCATGTCAATCAAAACACCTTGCTTGTCATGTAGGCGGGTACTGACCAGGGGGTCAACACTTTACTATGGCTTGAAGCCGCCTATGGGGGCCGCCATTTCACTATCTGGTGCCAAAAGCAACTTTTTTTATTGACTTCCATGTTAATCTAAACACGCTAAACTTTGCCAATTGGCTGGTGCCAGAAAGTTATTTTCCACTATATATAAAATATAATCCATCCAAGATTATGTCAGAGAAAGCATAATGCCCATAGATGCCTTGAAAGTACACACTTCTGATGCAAATGTATATCTTATTGAAATACCAGAAATTAGTTTATAAGTCATATCACCGTTATCGAAAATGTTTATATCGCGATATATATTGATATTGAATTATTGTCCAGCCCTACAATGAGCTAATGCCTAGATGTTTTGCGGGGTACGACTATTCAACTGACATCCAGTGTATTTCATTTTGATCACCATGCCATAAGCAATTGATAATGTAGGAAACAGCAGACAATTGCACATAACCATTTGCATGAATGTGCAAAAGCATTTGCAATTTGTCAAAAACAATGAGAAATTGCCTTTATGAGGTGCACAATTGATTTGATGACGTGGAGGTTTTTTGAGAATTTCAATTCTGATCTGAGAAATGTACCAAAGCAAATGAGAAATACTATAACCGAACTGTGGATTTGGTGATCTGTTACACCCATATTTTCGATACACTAGTGTTAGAAATATGAAAAATAAAGTGTAAGTATTTAAATGGCTATAGAAGATAATTTGTTAGCAGGCTACTGATAGCATTGATCAATTAACAAGCAGACAAAGCAAGGAGGCATTTAAAAATAATTCTTAAATCCCAAGGTCTTCACCACCGTAGATATAGCGACATTGGGGAAGCGACCCAGTTCATCCTGATGCACAATCCGTATGGTGGTTTTGAGCTTGTCATAGGAATCTACATGCCATATAAAATTAGCCCCTCTAGAAAAACACTGCCTGCGACTGAGACGTCGTCTTTGGCGAGCCTGTGTATTCACAGGGTCAAGAACAGAGAAGTCTTTCCTGACACGTATGCCTCTCTCCAAACACTTGGTGTGCATAATGCGGTATCCATGAAAGCGTGCAGGGCATTCCAATTGGTCCACGATGAACTGTACTGATCTTCTGCACTTGACGATGAATGTTCTTCCTTTGCTACCTCACCTGGCATGGTCTTCTTCTTTCTGATTTTTATTTCAGGTAGAGCCACCTGAACCATCTCTTTGGATCCATTCTCCTCCGGCTCCTTGTTAGCCCATTCAACAATGACATTTGCAGCTTTTGTGACACCATCCCACATCCATGATGCAGGGTTTTAGGCTGTTTTGGGCCCCCATTACCAATGATAAGGTCAAAGATGCTACTTTTGAGGTATCTGGAGAGTGGTGTGGTGATATCAAAGATCCTCAAGAATAGCTGTGCTGTCAGCACCTTCTCGTGCTTCAGTAGGGACTCCATGTACCCTTTGGTTCTTGCTCTGACATGTGCTTTGATTGGCATATCTTCCAATCTTCTTTTCAGTGTTATGATTAAATATCTTGCTTAGGGCCCGGTCTTTGGCCCACACCTTGTCTCCCCGATTGGAGACAGCCGTCTGTGCCGCTTGTATGACTCCTTGATAAATACAGCTATATCATTCGCAATGGGAAAAAGAGATGCACTTTCTATCACAGAACCCGTGGTGTTACCTAGAACAAGATGAAGCACATGTGCATAGCACCAGATATGCACTTGGTTAGGGGACAGTAAAGTAGAGAACCCGTTGTACTGACTAGCCTTGCATGTTCACGGCTCCATCTGTTGTTGTCTACAAAATTCCGAAGATCAATATCCACCTTTGCCAGAGTTTCTTTAAGTATCTCCAAAAATTACTCTCCAGTTGATGACTCACATTCAACCACACCAATGAGCTTCTCATTGACCACATCAGTCACATAGCTGAGGATTACAGTACACTGGTCTGTTGATGTAACATCCTGTGTGGTGTCAATCTGTACAGAAAACATTCCTGCCTCCCTTGAAATTATTTATTTTATTAAGTGGCTGATTACGTCAATCACTTACCGGTAGTTAACATATGTTTTAGAGAGCCGTGTAAGAAAAGATCCTCTGCCTTTAACCCCGGTCTTGTGTAGGCTTTTACTTTTTTGCACAAATTAATTTACATGTTCTTGCAGAGAGACATCAATTTTAGGACACCAGCGTCCTATGAGGTGTCGGAGAGTGAGGATTAACCACTGCACAGCTACCTGCTGGCCACCGTTACACATATGCCAAACATACTGTGCAGTACAGTGAGCTTTCTTTCTTACAGGAGGTGAGCCACTCATAATAAAATCTTTGGTTTGATAGATACTCATGCCTTTTCTGGGGGGTTGTTGAGAGTGGTAAGAAAAAAAAAATCAAATCTTTGGATTCTGGGTGTGCATAAAAATCCAAGCCCTCATCTTTATATTTTAGTAGGCCTGTCCCTGGCTCAACTTCACTTGTGCTGGACCTTGTCTCTGTCTGTACTGATTGTAATGCAGGAGAAGAACATCAGTAATACATATGATTAACAATAACTAATTTTACCATTGGAAATGGCCTAATTCATCAGGCCATTGAAATAAAGGCAAAAAATGGACAAGCACCTAATTTCTGTGACTGAACTTGGGACATAAACATATGGCTATCATAATATTTCTAATTATAGCTACAGCATAATATGATTGCCTACCTAGACTTTCACATGGTACCTGTCACATTTTCAAACTCCTCCTCCTGCTGCTCATCCTCCATCTCCTTGCCCATCTCTCCCTCCTCATCCAGATGACTGGGGTCATAATCACCCTGTCCCTCTCCATCACCACCAGGTCCACTACTGATATTAGCAGATAATATACATACAGACAGACACCTCTATAGAAGGATGTTTGTGTGCTAACTGTTGTGTAATGTTAATATATATACATATATAAATAATTTCAGTGTATGCATTAGCCTACTAAACATGCACCTGTCGTGTCACTGCTGCTCCTGGGTGCTACTGCCTCATCTGAGTCTGCCACAACCTTCCCACCATGGAAAAGGTCTGTTTTTTTTTTAAACACTTTGCCCAAAAATTCACAACCTTTGTGTCATTTTTCACAACTCTAGATACAAAACATAAAATGGTAGCCACTTGTAACACAGGCAATCCTATGTTCAAAACATAGGATTGTATCATCATACTGTATATTTAAAGAAACTGTGCACTGTACACACAGCATCATTGGTTCAAATTACAATTTTATTGTACCATAGGAATATTTGTATAGATCACAGACACATAATGTGCCAATAGGGATTATGCGCAATTTATTTCCGCATTCTGTAAAACGGGTCTCACCGCTTCCGGTTAGGTGATAAATGAGCTGTAATATGCCTTCTTTTATTTAAGATGCCTCCAATAACTACTATAAAATAATAGCTACCAATGTCCATCGAATTGTGACAATATTAGTTAAACTATTAAAAAACGTTTGGATAAAAAAAAAAAAAAAAGATACATACGATCTGAGCAGGGAGTCCATTCTCTGCTATGGGTCTGTTAACATATGCTCAGCACACTATCCTCACACACGTCGCCAAGTTTGATTTCGGAATAAAAAGCAACAGGCCAGCTGTGTTATGCTGAAGATTATCACATACAGGATCGCATAGGCTGGAGAATCGGAGTAGCAGGAGCGGTATTGCAATCACTTTACCGCACCGTTGTGACGAAAAGAGAGCTGAGCCGAAAGGCAAAGCTCTCGATCTTCCGGGCAATTTTCGTTCCTTCCCTCACCTATGGTCATGAAGGGTGAGTCATGACCGAAAGAAGATCACGATGGCTGGCATCACCCTTAGAGATAGGGTGAGAAGCTCAGCTCTCCGTGAGGAACTCGGAGTATAGCAGCTGCTCCTTTGCATCTAAAGGAGCCAGTTGAGGTGGTAGGGGCATCTAGTAAAGATGCCCCCTGGGCGCCTCCCTTGGGTGGTGTTCCAGGCACGTCCGGCTGGGAGGAGGCCTCAGGGAAGACCCAGGACTAGGTGGAGAGATTATACAGCTACAGGAGTCATATTGTTCAGCACAGCTGTGATTATCTCCGGCATTCGGCTGCATAGACACTAGTCCATTCTAAATATAACTTTAATTAGGGCTGGACAATTATTCAATATCAATATATACAGCGATATAATTTTGTTTTAACTTATAGGAGCATGTGTGCTCCTTGGAAATAAAGTCAGTGTACAGCCCCGCTAGCTGTATTCAAGGCGCACAGAACAAATAGAAACTATGTGCATGATGGCTTGCACTACAGACATGCCAGTGCTAAGCCAGTGCTAAACTGGGCTGTTCTCACGTGCCAAACCATTTAATCAATACTCTCACCAAACAGCAAATGTAACAGAAAGGCTTAATATTATGTATTTTGTCAGCTGTCGCTAACACAGTCTTCATAGACTTGGCAAATGCATTTTTCAGAAGTTTTTAAGTACTCCGTTGTGGGTGTTTTTAACAGTTATTCTGAGGCTTATGTTGTTCATATCGAATTGTACCGTATTGACCGAATTTATGAAATATATTGTGATATAAATTTTGGTCATATTGTCAAGCCCTAACTTTATTATTGTTGGCTGATGATCGTCGGGTATCGGTCAGAATTCTTTACCCCCCCCAAAAAAAAGACCATTACTGTAGGTTACGTTATCTGATTACCCAAAAGTGAATATTACGCTGACAGTTTGGTTAAAATGTATGTAATGCCATAAGTTTGCCCACTTTCCCCGAAAAGGGGAAAGTGTGCAATAGTTGGCAATAGTTGGCAATAGTTGGCAAATTTATGGCTTTCACATTGTTAAAAATGTCATTATTGTCCCAAGATGTTGCCGGATTTCTGTAAGGCAAATATAATTTCTGACCACAGCCCGCTTGTTGGTCACTCAGAATTTTGCCTCTGCCTACATTATGTGGCCTAGCCTCAATTCTGCAGGGAAAAACACAGTAGGTTACTGTAACCATGCATTTACAGTATTGTAATTTAAATCACATACACTGTGGTACACATTGGCATGGCACGTTGTCATTTGACAATTGAGATTAGCCTATAGTAATGTTTACTGTAGTGCATGCTGAAGACTTACCGGTTCTCGTTGCAGAATGTTCTGACTATTGAGGCCACAGTTGATCTTCTGAGGTTTGGTTGAATCATTGAAGCAGCCTCAGTCATTGTCATGCCATGATTTATTACATGGTCTACAACTATTGCTCGGATTTCATTGGACACTCCTTGTTGTTGCTGCCGCTGTCCACCCACACCTCTCAAACGAGGCCCATGGCCCGCTCTCTGATGAGGCCTAAGTCCCCCTCTTTGACGAGGCCTACGACCACCTCTCAAAAAGGGTGCATGTCCCCTGCCATTGATTTTACCACGTCTTCCTCCCACGGCTTGCTCTCTATTGTGATCACCTGCCAACTCCATGTTATCGTTATGTTGTGGACACCACTCATTTCAATATATAATACAGTCGTACCACCATGTGAAATCAATCACCAGTAACAAATTTGGTAATTAGTATCAATGGTAACGGTAATTGGTGTAAAAGAGTCATGTTATCCTGAAACATTTATGATCTTAACATGCAATTGTAGCCCACTAGAAAATCGATATCAATAAATACTAATTATTAAATAAATATTAATTAGAAAACTGATATCAATACATAACTAATCATATATTATTATTATTATTATTATTATTAATAATATATAATAATAAAATATTAAACTTAGTTTAAACTACTATAAATGCATATGGTTTATGAACCAATTAGAACATTGATTCGATCCCGCCTTGATTGATGGTTGACAGCTGGAAGCTCCTGCGCAGACGGCACACAGCCTGCAGTGACTGAAACAAGGAGAACAACCGAGATAGAAACAATAAATTAAGATTATACACTATAAATAAAACCTGGGAAGAGTGCCGAGGGATTTTCGTTGTGGTTATACTGTGTTTAATCGACTTGGTGAGTTAGCCAAAGTGATTAACATTAGTGCTATGCTAAGATAATGCAGTTTATACGCAGCATGTCACGTACTTTATTTCACGTTATAAACCGTGTTAATGCATTCATGTCAATCTTGGATTATTATTGAAAAGTATTATGTATTAGTTATGAGTCACTATAAACATTTTGATTAATTAAAAAAAAAACATTTGCAATGTATGTAAGCTATAGTCCAGTTATGTTGAGTGCATGGTCTCAACACGTGCATATAGCTTTGGCTCCATTTTGTTACGTTGCATTGCGTACAGAGACATATGGCTAGAAGGGGAAATGCATTTTAATACAAAATTAAACAAACAGGAATACTTGGTGTAACACATGATTAATATACTTTCATGTAATATAGTATACATACCACATGCTTAACATGTAATGTTACCATAAAGTTCATTTTTTTATTCTGACTGTTTGCACAGGTCAGGTTTTTTATGGTTCCTTGGAAAGCTTTTGAAGTTTGATGGCGAGTCACCCAACTAGAATTGCAGAATCATGAAGTACGGTATTTTATTTTATCAAGTTTTTTGTGTAAAAAGTTGTTAAACAAAAAGTTGTTGAACATTGTATTTTTAATTTTATACTGAATGTATTACAATTATGTTACCTAGAGGGTGCACCCTAAGTTTTGCTTTCACACGGTACCAATTTAATATGTACATTTAGATAACTATATTCTTTATCTTAAAGAGATAGGAAAGTGGTTATAAAGTGCAGAAATATTCCCAATATATTGCAGAGGGATATATTTAATATACATCAACCAAATA
>JAODUE010072854.1:0-15459 GCA_027564755.1 Amblyopsis hoosieri | reverse complement strand
AGAGTTTGAGAGGCACTGTCGGAGTCTGGAGATGTTCTTAAGGTGGTAAAAAGCAGTTTTAGTAATGTTTTTGATGTACTGTTGGAAGGAGAGAGTGGAGTCCATGATGACGCCCAGGTTGCGTGCTTGGGGGGACGCAGAGATAGAGCAGCCATCCACATCCAGTCTGATGTCACCAACTTTTTTGAGAATATATCAAGTGTACCATTTAGTGACACACATAGGCACACTGCTATGGGAGTCGTGCACATAATAACACACACACGTGTATTGCTTGGTACCTGACAAGTGAAGTGTAGCTGGTATACTCTAGGGTGGCCAGTAGAGGTGAAGGTAAGGAGACAAAGAGCACTCTCTCCTGGACATAGACGGCCCTGCTCTGGTTTCATCTGTACAACCTGGTGTACACAAATCTAGTCAACCTCTTCACATTAACATACAGAAACATAATCCATAAGGACAGATACTGTGTAATATAATATACATTTCATAAGTACTTGTCCTAGTACCTAAATCTAATTGTTTAGGATTGTGTTATCAGAACCTTTTTTTAGGGATTGTGGATCGCACGCGCACACACACACACACACACACACACACACCTACACACACACACGCACACGCACATACACACACACGCACATACACACACACACACACACACACACACACACACATACAAACACACACACACCACCTGCTGTTGGGAGAGGTCCCATTTGTAGAGGACAGTTTCCGTTTCAGAAATGTTGTTTAGGAAGAGGATTCTTGTAGTTCGAGAGTGCACAGGGATGTCGCCCAGCGATATTATGTCCGCAGAAAGGGATAGCACCTGGACACACACAATACCCTACAATTTAACACCTTTTACATTATTGTATTATTAGTTAGGGTTAGAATATTAGTTACAGACTGTCTGCATTATGCAACTGACTCACCTGGTCCGGAAAGGGTACCTTCTGAACGCAGGGCACAGAGAGGTGTGCTTCAGGGAAATCAGGAGACGAGTCGTCAAGCCCGTGACCCTCGAACCTCACCAGCATGGTATCTCCGCCTTCTATGTGGATGGGCACATCCACCTGGACACAAGACGCCCAGAACCATGAGTCTCACCATTAGCAGTGGCAGCAGAAACACAAACGTCTGCCGTTACACCGTCAACATTAGCACTTTACCGTCTTATGTAATGCATGAGTGCTGAAACCAATGCAGAGGGTTATGAAACTAACAGCAGAGAGGACCCATGGGGCATGTGGCTAGATGCTCACAGTGTACAGCTTAGGATCCAGTGGCCAGAAGACCCACTCTGTCACAGCTGCCTGCCTAGGCAGCAGCTCCCCTCGAGGGGTCAGGCAGGAGACCACCGCTTGGTTAAAGTTGTCTTCCTGGAGCTTCATCAACGGAGCTATGTCCACCTCATAACGCACCGGCACCCCGCCATCATTATAGAGCTTAAACACCTGTGCATGCGCACAGGCACACACACACACACACACACACACACACACACACACACACACGCGCGTGCGTCACGACAATAGAAACTGCCTCGGGACAGGATTCATCTGAATGAGGTTCACCCACCAAACAGTGAGGTGTACCAACCGACATTTCACGAGAAGAATACATCAAGCAACAAGATTGCTTCAAAATGAGGTCAAAACAAGGGCTTAATGGGGCGTAAGGGGCTAATTAGTTGTGTTGTAACATAAAACATATGGGTAAATGGCCAGGACAAAACCTACCTGGTAACCTGTTATGTTGACTTAGCAACATTTGTACAGACCTGTCTAGGAGGATTGAAGCATTCAATGGCTATGGGAGTGAAGACATGTTGACTGGAGGCGCAGTAAAGATGTGGCCTGTCTTTCTCCAATGTCACCCCCTGTAAATGTAGCTGACAGACGCAACGCAAATATACGCATACGCATCTCATGACAAGTGAATGAAAACATATCGCCAACTGTATTCATATAGCCACGCTGCAAATGAGATGTACTGTAAAACTGCATTATAAATGCCCCAGAGCATTTGACACTGAACAAAATTATAAACTTTTGTTTTTGCCCTCATTCATCATGAGCTGAACTCAAAGACCTAATACTTTCTCTAAGTACACAAAAGGCCTATTTCTCTCAAATATTGCACATTTTTGAGTGGCCTTATATTGTGGCCAGCCTAAGGCAAAATATCTCGGCAAAGGAGAAGTGCTCACTAACACAGATTTAGACAGATTTGTGAACAATATTTGAGAGAAACAGGCCTTTTGTGTACAGTACATAGAGAAAGTATTAGATGTTTAAGTTCAACTCATGATGAATGAGTATATAACACATGAAAAGAACATTCAGCTCGGACCATGGATTAACTCAAACCTGCTGTCTCACCATGATTTCTCTTCCATATCCAAGCACAAACAGTGCAGGACACCGGTCTGTTGCTAACAAGTCATGTCTGAGAAAGACACAATACGTATATATTATACAGTTATCATACGTGTTAACTTGAATACATTATTCGTCTGGTCGGCGTGACGTCATATGTGGCTTGAGAGAACTCGGTGACAACAAAGGGCTGTGGCCTAGCAACCAAGCGTTAAACAGTGGCGAAACTGTTTCACATGTAGGCTATTCACATGGATTTTGCAAAGTCTCTGTTTATTTATTTTAATTTATTATGCTGAATTAGGCTATTTAGTATATATTCATACTATGATGAGCTCCCAAGCGATGCCAAGAAGCATTAATTGACACCGATTTGGACCACATATTTAAAAAAAACATTGGAGTTGTCTTACTAAGCAATCGCGCAATGTCACTTCCAGGCGTTCGCCGACCAGGCGAATAATCTAATATAATTTAAATTGGATACAGTATATCTAAATTGGATATATTTAGCATTATTGCAAACAAAATAAGTCAGGGCCCATATTTATCAAGCTTCTCACAGAGGTAAAGTCCAAATGTTTGACAAATGTGGTTCTACTTTAACACATTGTGAGGCCAATTATCAGTCCATCAAAGACCAACATTTAGAAGCATCAATGCCTTTGCAATGATCACATGCAGTTGACATGACAAAACAAAATGCATTAATGCAAAAACGTCTGTTTATAGTAGCTAAACGTAGCTTTATAATATATGTGTGATTCCCAGGAGTGATTCTGTGATGTTTGATAAAGAAAGATAAAAAGTAATGCAGACCGGTAGCTGAACTGTACTGCCATCAGCTGGCCAGGGAGCAGTTTTCCAGAATGGGGGATGACAGAGAAGCTGTGGTTCTTCTGAAAGTACAGATTCAACATCCACAATGACTAAATAGAAAATACACAATAAGAAGCCAAGAAGTACATAGTATAATAACGAAATGTATGTTAACTTAAATGTTTATACATTTTCACATTAGGGCTTTACTTGGATGCATTTATGTAAATAACAATCACACCACTACAGTTGCATCAATAACAGCTGTATTAGACAAAGGATTAGACACCTTGATTTTACGCAACTCATTGGTGCTGAACTCTCCAGTCTGTGCCCAGTATTCCTGTTCGAGCTGCTGGTCCTCTGGAAAAATGAATGACCTGAAAGGAGAAGATCAGTATTTTGTATGGGTAGAGGATAGGGTATCAGTGATCTGCTGATTGCTTTTGACAGAAGTACAGTCTTTTCAATGTCCTATTTTACTGACTCACCAATCTAAAGCAAAGGGCCCAGTGTTTTCAAACATCAGATACACAGTGGATGGTTCCGAGCCCAGTGGGGCAGCATTGAAGTTAAACTCAAACACAGGCGCATTTGAGATAGAGAGACAGCTGTGGCAGGCAGGAAAACATTAGAAAGTTATACATGGGAATACAGTGAAAACATTAAGCATTACACTGAACAAAAGTGCAACATATACTGTAGTGCTCGAGACACGCATTATGTCATTTGTAATGTTCCACATGCAGTAATTATTTAATTATAATGTATATACATTATGTATTTGATATGATATCAAATATTTACTATGAAATCAATTACCTCTTTGTACCTTTTTCGCAATACAGTACACAATATGAATTTGCATGCAGCTACAACCCACTGTTCTCTCATAAAAAGCCATGTGTGTTTTTTCACTGTTTTGTCTGTAGTGCATCTACTAGTGAGGTAGTCTCAGCAGCAGCCTCTTCCATTCAGTAGAACTACATCACATAAGTGGCTCGTGCTAAACGTCTATATCTATCTGTATGTCAGCAGAACAATCAGTACATTTTCACTGCCTCTTATCATTGCCACTCAAACAAGACTACATAATTATGTTAACAAGCTAGTGCAGTGCTTGATTTATTCCCTTTTATTTTCGTATTTAGACCTGCAAACAGCCAGACTCGTGTTGCTTAGTTTCCCAACTTATTCCTCAATATAAGTTTAGTGTCCGATTTGGTCAATGATGTACGTTGTGCATGTCAATCAAAATAACCCTCCTGTCAAGTAGGCGGGTCTTGATGCAGTTAGCCAAGGTTGTGACCCTGTGACCTGCGAAGCTAAATGTGAGGCAAGTTCAGGCAACAACTGCACCTGTCCTTGTATGGGTCATTGTCCTGTGTGAATATATATCTGTACAAGTAAGTAAAGTGTATTTATATAGCACCTTTCACAGATAAAAATCGCAAAGTGCTTCACAATTAAATGAAAAACATAAACTAATTGACAAAAGAATACAAAGGAAAAGCATGGAAACATAAACCGGACAGCCATAATAAAACCCTGTTTGAATAACAGCGTCTTCAACAGCTTTTTAAAGTACATATTTCAACGGAATTAAAACACTGTTAAAAGGGGGGCAGTGCATTCCACAGCCTGGGTGCTTGAAATGGTGGGTCCTAACGTGTCTAACCTGTGACTGGGTGTGGAGTGGCTCAGCCTCGACGGGGCTGGGATGGACAGCAGCTGTGCGTTCAGGCTGTCCAATGAAAAGCGCTCCCATAGCTGCAGCTTGCTGAAGCCGCGCTCACTGCCAGCGCCACACACGCCTGTCACCTGCAGCGAGGGAGAAGCACCCTCAGCCCTGACTTGACACAGCACCATGGGAGGAGAAAATGCTGAGCCTGCAGGGAGAGGAAGAATTGAGCCCCTGAAAACAGTGTCAGGGAGGGTATATACTGCCATCTACTGTTGTAGGCAGCTGCTAGCGTGTAGTAATGTTAATGTAACTATGGAGAGCCACATATAGCAAGGTCAAGTGTCAGTCTGCCCATAAGTGAAACTCCACCCCCAGCAGACTAGCCTATCGATCTGATATATCTAATTAACACTTGTGCTAGTCTTAAATTAATAAGTTATATTCCTCACTGGTTGGAAATCATTATTTTATGTCTAAGGAAACATCAGTCTATACGATAAAGAACATAACAGGTTTATCTAAGTCAACCCATGCAAGGATCAAATGTCTGCGGCAGCATTCGATTAACTTTTTAAAGATTATTCGCTCTGCATTTTGACCAAGGCCTTTTTTATTTTTAACGATGACGTATGATCCATATTTTCTATTGTATAGGCCTATCATCTAATTTGATTATTAAATAGTGTTAATTGTGGTGCACAGAAATAAACAGTATGATGTAAAACCACTACATGTGTGTATTTTTGTGTGTGTAGGTGAGTGTGTGCGTGCGTTCTGCACCGTTAGCGCTAAGAGCCTGGTAGCGGATGGTCCACTGGTACTGCGCTGCTCTCTGTGGAGTGACAATGAATGGGAGCTGGATTCTGGTGCGGGACGTGATGGTTCCCACCACACTGTCCAGATGCAGGACTGAGAGAGCGCACGTGACCAGGTTAGGCTCCCTATAGGCATACCTAGGCTACAGCCACTGTCCTCACAATGGATACAAGTCCTCTTACACTGTACCTTGGGGTTCAGTGGCAGGTATAATACCTAGGCTACAGCCACTGTCCTCACAATGGATACAAGTCCTCTTACACTGTACCTTGGGGTTCAGTGGCAGGTATAATACCTAGGCTACAGCCACTGTCCTCACAATGGATACAAGTCCTCTTACACTGTACCTTGGGGTTCAGTGGCAGGTTTTTATCCAAACCATTTTATCCATCTTTTTTTAATTGTTCTTAAATGTTTACTAATATCTTATTTCTTTAATCTGATTCTTTTAACAATGTTTTATTAACGTTGTTTTTCTGTATTGCTGTATTTGTTTATGGGAAACACGATTATGTATGTATTCCCTCTCTGTAAAGCACTCTGAGCTGCAATTCTGTATGAACAGTGCTATACAAATAAAGAGTATTATTATTATTATTATTGTGGATACAAGTCCTCTCACACATTACCGTGGGGTTCAGTGGCAGGGACAGGCCCCATGCCTATTAATGTCTGCTGGACAGAGAGGCAGAAGATCACAGCACAGAGACCTCCGTTGAGCAGATGGACCTTCCCTGAGTGTTGGTCTCCAACCAGGAGCTTTCCCAGTTCCACAACCTTTGTCTCTGCCTGGAGATGAAGAAGACACACACACACACACACACACACAGTGAACCAGTTAAGGTAAAAACAAATATAATATATATTACAGTAGGTAATTTTTTCAACCACTTGCATATGCTTTGTTAGATAATTATATTATATCATATGCCAAAACCTGCACAGTTTTATTGTTGTTTTATCCAATACTGTTTCAGTTGTTCTCTTTTTGACTGTATGCCAGGGTTCCCACTCTAACAATCTGAATATCTGTGTTCTATAATGGACAGAAAAACAGACCACCAGAACAATGTCTGTGTAAAAGGTACAACCAGCCTGGCAAACCTGACCAAACTGAACATGAACAGAATCAAGCCCTCACATGTACAGTATACAGTACATATAGTATTTAAGCTTTAAAAGTAGTAGTAGTTGTCCAAATGAGTACCCACCTGTATGAGACTTTTAAAGCCCATTCCTGTGACCCTGCAGGGAATGCTGCACTTTGGATGTTCAGGGGCGTATACAGACCAGAAGGTGAGCTCAGGTTTGCTTGTGTACGTCTTCACTTCCCGCGGCCTGAAGGTCCAAGTCTGAACCTGCGACACAGAACTGGACTGTGTTCACACGTCCTGCGGCTTTAGTGAAAGACCACAGGGTTTTCCTCTCACCGTGCTCTCGTTGGGCTGCAGCTCTCCTGACTCCGGCTCTGCTGAGATCAGCTTCCGGTCCGTTTTGGGAATCCTCCAACAGAAGCTATCAAGATCACGGTGGAAAGACCATCCATGACAGTGACATTACATGACCGTAACCAAATATTTTCTTTTACTTTTTAAAGTCACGCCAGCTGAATAACCAGTAAGACGACCAACCGTAGAGGCAAGCGGCAGAGATTTCTGATGCTGTGGTGGCATTTAGACTTGCAGCCCACTGCTGTGGGTTGTAAGTAATACTTCCCCTCTCCCTCAAGAGAAACACGCAGCTCTTCCTTTTCAGTGACCACCACTTTCACCTCATGGGTAAAGTGAGACAGGACAGAGAAATGCATAAAAATCATTTGTAGGAGCCCATCATACTGTATGTGTGTATGTATGCATGTGTGTGTGTATGTATGTATGTGTGTGTGTATGTGTGTATGTGTATGTGTGTGTGTATGTGTGTATGTATGTACGTATGTATGTGTGTATGCGTGTATGTGTGTGTATGTATGTGTATGTATGTATGCATGTATCTATGTGTATCTATGTATCTATGTATGCATGTATGTATGTATGTATGTGTGTGTGTCTGTGTCTGTGTGTGTGTATGTATGTACGTATGTATGCGTGTATGCGTGTATGTGTGTGTATGTATGTGTATGTATGTATGCATGTATCTATGTGTATCTATGTATCTATGTATGTATGTATGTATGTATGTATGTATGTGTGTGTGTCTGTGTCTGTGTGTGTGTGTATGTGTCTATGTGTGTGTCAGTGTTTGGTACACCCTCATTTGTACTGTACCTGTTTGTTGATATATGCATTAAGCTGCAGCGTAAGCACCAGTTCATGTTTGGTGCTCTCCTCTGTCGGAGTGTTCCTGAGGGTAAAGATCTGGTGTTTCCCAGGCAACACTAGGCCACAGTCTGGCATCATATTCACCAACGCTGTTGACAGAGCATCCCGGTCCAGGCCGAGGTCCAGGCTGAAAATGAGAGGCTGATCCCCAGTGTTCTGGAGCAGTACTGTCCGGTGTGCTGGGAATGACGGAAACACCTACAGGCACAAGGAGCACCAGAGAATTAATATAGTATAGTATAAAATGGCAAGCTTTAAAAGGAGGGGTGTGGAAGGTGAGTGTCTGCCTATGTACCCCAAATAGACGAATAGTCTCAGGCTTTTCTTTGAGAACAAGAGATGGGGCATTTCTATAGTATTTATATTTCAGACAACTGTTTTTAATCTATGTATTTGCAATGTAAGATATCCTTGAGTGTTCAGAAAGGTGTCGAAAATAAAATGGATTATTATTATTATTATTATTATCTTCTCATATCACCTCCTTGTATGTAGCATTAATGGAGGGACAAGTCAAAAAACTTTCTCAAAGGCATTTTCACTCCAACAATATGAATGATAATAAAAGGCCTGAAAATGCTTTTATGTATTAGAATATGTGTTGTTCATTTTATGCACAGAATATCTTGTTGGTTTTCTTTGTAGTACATGTGTCCTACCACTATGGGCCGCTGCAGGGTGCAGCACGGGATGAAGTGTTCTGTCTTTGGTTGGAATGAATGACCTATGACCCTCACGATCAGACACCAGGGGGGGCACACCAGACTGTCATCCACCTGGCCATAATCCTCCGGTATCTATAGAGAAAAGTGACAAACTGCAGGAATACAGCATTTTCTCTCTCTCTCTCTCTCTCTCTCTCTCTCTCTCTCTCTCTCTCTCTCTCTCTCTCTCTCTCTCTCTCTCTCTCTCTCAGCAATAGTATTAGCTGCAGTGTTACCTTATATGTGACGAAGCATTCCAGTTGTGCTCCATGCACCATGCCAAGCTGCTGAGCCGGGTTATATGTCACATTGAAGACGGTGGACATCATTGGGCTCAGCTCATGTGACGGTGGAGAGACTGCAAACAAGGAGTCTTCTATAGTGGTCCACATAAGGCTAGGGGGAAAACGATTAGAATTAGAATATCAGGCAAATCATGTAGCTACATTCTAACTCCATTATACATATACAGCATGCAATGAAGTGGAAAGCACCATTGTTTTCGCTCGCTTGCTTTTTTAAGTTAATTGCATTGATTCATTTAGAATATATTTCCATTTGGAATCCAGAATGACCAAAGTCTCACCATCCTTAACAGTGGACAGCACAGGGTTGGTACTCTATATAGGCCTGCCTACCTGATGTCCCCCTTGGTGTGGTTCGTGATGGTGACGCATAAAGACATGTTGTTGTCGAACACCAGCTCCGCAGGTTCCATGGTAACCGGGGGAGACGGGACGGCGTAACAAATATCATCCGTTTCATCGCAGGAAATCTGAAATTGTTCCATGTCCTCCTTGGTTTCCTGGGCTTCCTCCTTAACAGCGATAGAGGAAGAGAGTAGAGTAAAACCAAAGTACAACTTTAATGTCCCAGAGGGGCAATAGACCTTTCTGACCTGTCAATCACACATCAATTATAACCAATCAGATTACCAGATTTTCCTTAGCAATGCCTGATGTCCCACAAGCAAAGCAGTTGATGTCCCACAAACAAAGCCGTTATTAGTCATGGGGTAGATTAACGTTTAGCATCTGTTTTCAGAGGGCTTTATAATGCTAAATAATGCTTGGGCACACTTATAAATGTGTCATTAGATGTGCTTCGGGAACATGCAATACCAACAAGATATCATGCCAGAGTCAGACTATAGTTTACAGTATGATACCGTACAGCAGGAAGCTCGTCCAATTTTCAAACCAGAAAACACAGTTGGCTAAACTAAAGTTACGGTGGATTAAAAGCTTGTGGGAGGCGGCTGAACTTAACGTGAACAACATCAACAAACACACGGCTGTTAAAGGTAGGCTACACTAGGTTATCGTAAAATATGCATTTGCTATTAGTACGTACTTGCCTGTTGTAACTGTTTATGTTAATTCTGTAACGGCCCGAATAGCATTTACAGCCAGTGTTGGATCTCATGTTGTGAATACCGGTAGTACGGTACAGTAGACAGAGTGACATGCTAGACTCATTTGGCAAGAAGCACACTGCAATATTATTAGGAATACGAGAGAGAATATCTAATGGCCCACAAGCTACAAAGGTTTGTGGGAGATTAGCAACCGTAACCAATGGGGGCGCATTTTACAGCCCGAGTTGGAAAGGTCTATTTGGCTTGCATCAGCAGTAAGTAAAATACTCAATTCCAGCAGTCAGTAAAATATAGCCTACAATAGTACATTAAATAAATGCATGCACATACAATATACACATACAAACATAGAAACATGTCTAGTGTCTAGGACAGGGACAAAGGCTTTTTTTTTCTTTTAACTTTACATGCAGTAGAGCATATATCATTTAATCATTTTAAAATCTAAAGAAACTACAGCAGCAGTTAATTTCCCAGATAAAACACATGTTCTTCTAACATGTACTGACTCAGGACTGTAGGTCCTACTTGAATTTGCTTTGGAAAACATGCCAATAGACAAGATGTTAAATCATAAATACAATTGGATATCTCACCTAAATATTATCTTTACCTTGATCTAACCAATGTTAACCTTGACCATTAACCTTAAAGTAAATCTTCACATTAGACGCCTGCTAGTTTAGTTCATGCCTTACCTGTTCTACTCTGAACAGTTCCCCCTCCTGGTCACGCTGTATGGTGCCTTCCTGCAACATGGTGTGGAGGATGTGCGGTGGGAACTGAGTCAGCCCGCGCTGCTCGTGAATCTGGTGCAAACTCAGGTGTCTGGGCTGCAGTCTGGCTGGCTGCTGTGACTCTGAGCGACAGGTCCCAACCAAGTCCAGTAAAATAGGATCCTATAGGGGAGAACGATGAAGTGGTAAATGGCCTTGCACTGACTTATATTGATAATAATTGATAAGATGCACTGAATGACATTGATTGATCCATGTCCCATGTGTTACAATGAGTAGGTCATTCTACAATGAGTAAGTCATTCTCGAGAACGTTTGCTAACTTCGAGCTCGAATTAAACAATATTTATCAGCAGCGCCACCTCACACATTGAAACGCATTGTGAAGCAAAGCGTAGTACAAGGGCTTTGTGGATGATGTGAGCAGTGTTCACTGCTTTGTTCCTATTTATGGAGCCAGAGCTTACAATTAGCTTGCAATAGCTAACTATACCTTTAACTCCTGCTCATATAGTTGTATCACACCACATCCTTGGTAAATACAACTATGACTATGTGGCATGACGGTTGTTTATGTTTACATACACATGTGTTTCTTAGCACTTACACTATGCAGTATATCACACGCCACTTTCCTGTGGTGTGCTATAAGGAATGTCGGCTTGAAAGTCACTGTGATCTTAACGCTTCTGTGTGGGCCCAGTATGCCCCCTGCTGGCTGGATACTGAATACACTGTGACTGCTGGAGTCCAATTCCCATTGGTAGAATACCTCAGCAGAGCAAGAATTCACCAGCTTTGCATACTTTGTGACCTCCTTTCCTTTCTCAACAATCCCAAAGTCCAACAAAGATGAAGACAGTGTAACTTCAGGGCCTGGAGACAGAAATCATCCTAATCAGTCATAAAATGGTCTGTGTATTGTATACAGTAGCTCCTTTTTATCCAGACCTTTGTATCGGACCATATTCCAGATAGGACAGGTTGTAACATACATAGCTGACCACAAAACAATGTCTGATGATTGTGTGTGTGTGTGTGTGTGCGTGCGTGCGTGCGTGCGTGCGTGCATGCGTGCGTGTGTGTGTGCGTGTGTGTCCATACCTGTACATTTCCCTCTGACTATTAGAGTGGGGCTGCTAAGCGCCCCAGGACAGGTCAGAGCCAGGTAGTCAACAGAAACCGTGTCCGCGTCAATGGGCGTGAAGGTGATATTCATCCCTAGTGATTCCCGAGGCGCGACCTCTCCACTGGTGACATTACAGGTGAACACCGACCCCAGCAGGTGAGCCCCACCGCTGGGTGGACTGAGAGAGAAGGATGCAGTAACCTGGAGGAGAGACAATCTGTTGAAGTGGGACTCTTTTACAGAGTGATATAGTGTGGATGGAGGGATACAAAGAAACAGCAGTGGATTTATACAGTGTTTGTTTATGTGCATGCGTGATGTTACGTGCTACTCACAGGGGAGGGGTTGTAGATCTCAAAGGGCTTCTGCACACTGCAGCCAATTGTTAAAGAGCCAAAGTCCAGCACTGGGTTCTCCAGTGCTTCCTCATTCTTGTCTAGACTTCTCAACGTGAGAAATGGGTACTTGGCTGGTAAGGATGAAGGTAATTGAATGAAAAATAAAAATAAAACATCTTTAGTTTCTTCCTGCTTGTTGGATTCAATATGAAGAGTGGAGGTTCCCCCTTCAAATGTTACTAACCTAGTCCTTTCAAGAGCACAGTGCAAGAGGTCTCTGCCTCCTCCCTTCCCTTTCCAAATCTGCAACGGGCTTCTTGCTTGTACCACAGAGCATTTTCTGGATGAAAGCTAACAGTGACAAGACACTTCTGGTTTGGATTTAGCATGCCTTCCTTTGGGCTCAGTTGGAATGGAGGTGTACACTCCCACTGGAAACTGGTTTGGAGCTTACTGTGTAAGTAATGACGTGATAGATAGACATCTTAGATAAGGAGTGAAACACTTGCAGTACATTTTGTTTGTTGCATTGCATTAAAGCAAATACAGCGACAACAGTGACACCATAGGCTACAAAACTACCTGGCATTTCTCAGGAGAAACTTAGTGTTTGAAGAGTGCTGCACAGCGCATTCTGGCATCACAACAGACTTCGGCATGTCCATAGTATAGGGGGAAGTTAGAGTGGCTCGAAGGGAATCTGGCATCTTCATTACTCTGTTCTCTGTGTAGTGTGACTTTCAGCAGAAGCACAAGCAAAACAACATTACCGTATTGTGTACATGTCTTTATAATGGCAGTATGGTAAACATATTAGTTGCAAGAGGTTACACAGCATTACCTTATCACATTCGATTCAATGTACCAGTACCGTTAATCTACACTGTTCTGTATTGTACTGTACTGTCTAATCATGGCCTGAACAGACCAACAAAGCACATTGTTTTCATAGATGTTTGTTTAGATGTATTTTTCATGTATGCCAATAAAACAACTTTACCGGTATATTGAATACCCTAGCTTTAACCAGATACCGTACCGGTACAGGCATGTCCATCTGTAAAGTATCATAACCATACTGTAACCAAAGTAGAGTTTTCTGCTCTCCTGTTAAACATTATACTTGTCTATGGTACTTACCGTATATTTATATAATGTAAAAATAGGCAAAACAGACTCCAGTCTTAGACTGTTTACATATTTAATATAAAAATTAACTTGACAATGTTTTATAAAAGCGTAATAGAAGGCTACCGTACTTAGAACCTACCTAACAGGTGGAAAACAGTATGCTACGGTTTCCATGACAGCGACCGTCTCCTTAGCAATGATGGTAGCCAGAGAGGGACATTTATTACAACTTGAAGCAACCTGAAGAAACCTGAACCAGACATGTAGATTCCTCGACTGTACGAAACATAATTCAAATAACATAATATTTCAGTGGTTGGTAGTGTGATATTGTCCTACTACTACTATATTTGTTGAAACATCGGCCTATATATTGGTTATCTCATCTGTTTTAGCGCTGTCAGGTGATATCGTCACAGTACACAGCCCTGTACGGTAGCCTATTGGTACAAGCAACAGCAACTACAAGCTCTGTATGGAAGATAATAAAAACGTTTTTTAATTGGGTTAATAAATTGTCATTGTACCGTAATTGTAAAAAAATAAATGTGTATTGTTATTCATATTCCAATTGTAATTTTAAATTAATTTAATAAAATCAATGGTGACTTCATGAAATTGCTATGAGCTCAATATTCAAGGCCATACAGCATAAAGGTCAATGAATTAACCATAATTAATAATGACCGGGTTTGTATTGTTAGTTGTTGTTCTCTTCATCAGCAGTTTCCTTAGACTTTTCTTATAGGTGCATTCTTTATCTTGGAACACACAGAGAAATAAATACATCCAACTATTGATGGAGGAGGAGAAAATAAGTACTTTCCATTATTTTTTTTTTGTGATTGATTCCTGTGCTATTTGATAAGAAGGTACTATGTATGCTACACGCTATTGAAATGATGTAGTTGTTTGTACTGGTCATCTGTGTTTACATACAGGACCCACATTAATATTTGTGTGTGCATGCATGCGTGCGTGTGCTGCCCACATGGGACACACTGCGGGCTGCCCTTTCTTCTGTCTAAAGAGAAATTAAAGCAGGTTCAATAAGGTGTCAACCAAAATCTGCATGCCCATGCCCATGCCCATGCCCACACACACATACATGCAGGCCTGCATGCTCGATTGCAAATATTGCCATTGTTCAACACAAGGTTTCCCTCCTGGCGAGTTCACTATAGAGTGAGAATGGAAGGGAGGGGGGGTCAAATGTTGTGTGCCTAATGTGCTACCTCTCTAAGATGTGGTAAATGACTTGGTATTAAATTGTTTTTGCTATGAAAGGCCAATTAAGCCCAGTCAGTTGAAGGACAACTCAGCCCTGACACAAATCCACTACAGTAAGCTATTACCATCAATACTTAATTCATCATGACAGGAGTTTCCTGATTTAATTGCAGATATTAGACCTTTCTCAGTTGTCAGTATTGGAGCTGACAAGAACCTGCAACTGCATTGCCCCTTTCTTAACGCACATGCCCAAAAACAAAGAAATTACATCAACCAACGTCCTATCAAATTGTTTTCCTATATCCTTGTTGAAATCACATGAACCTTCATGTTCACCATTCTTCAGCAGTGCTCTCGACTCTATTGTATTGCATGTGTTGCAGCTTGAGGAGATGGAGGATGTTAATAAATAGGCCTACACATTTTTATATTGACAAGGGACTACTCCCAGCCTTGTAGGCTACCTGTAATTTCAACAATCCAGCACTTGAATGTTGACCTCCATCACATTAGCCTGGCAGCCAGATGAATTTGAGAGATTTTATTTGCTCGAGTCGGGATACTGTACATTTGCGAAATACAGTAGGGCCTATAGTGTGTGTATAAACAGTATATACAGAATATACTGTATATATATATTACTGTATATGTGTGTGTGTATACTGTACTGTATGTGTGTGTGTGTGTGTGTGTGTGTGTGTGTGTGTGTGTGTGTGTGGGGGGGGGGGGGGGGGGGGGGCCCAACACAAAAAAAATTAGATTTTTTTAATAATTTAAAAAAAAAAAAA
>JAODUE010072833.1:0-15468 GCA_027564755.1 Amblyopsis hoosieri | reverse complement strand
AATAACACAACACACAGCCATTAATGTCTAAACCGCTGGCAACAAAAGTGAGTACACCCCTAAGTGAAAATGTCCATACATACATACCCACCCATCTTGGGGGTGGGTGTGTATATCAAAATACTGTATAATGTATGTGTGTTTTTAAATAAAATAAACATTTCCTTAAGGATGCAAGGATTCCTGTCAAGGCGGTAATTCAAAACCAGATGGAGATGGGGTCCAGGGTATCCCTAACCATACCATTGCACCTTCTGAGTGTACGATTGCATAAGTACACACACCTATACTATTTTTAGCATTCTGAGATGGTGCACTCATGCTTAGTTAATGTGTATATGATTTTTCTTTTTTTTTTCTTTTCTTTCATAGATATACCCAGACCAGTCATTGTTGCTGTTGGTAACGGAGGCTCTAGCACTGCGTATTATTTCTGCTCCCCTTATCCCAGTGCTGCCTGTTTTCAGAACCTTCAAGGTATCTCCCCTCTATTGAATGTTGAAGGAGTTTTAACATGAGGCACAATTGTTATTTGGACAGTTTTTAATGAACTGAGAGATGGTATTTTTAAATTGGATACTAATGAAGCGAGATAGAAAGATTACTACATTTTCAAAAACACAACTTAAAGTGGACATGTCATGCCCGTGTTTCACATGTTGACACAATTCCTTCAGGTCTCCATTCAATGTGTTTGACATGATTAGGTGAAAATGGCACATAATGTGGAATAGCACCATATGATGCTCATTGTAAATCTGCCCTCAGAAAACTCACTTTCAGTGACTTTTGCTTTAAATCCAAATGAGCCACTGCTCCCCCTGCCCAGTCTTCCACAGAGTGTGCTGATGTGAGTAGGCAGTACCACCTCTGACACAGCAGTGCAACCGTATCTGTTTTGAACCAGAAGCGGTTGGTTAATATTCGGCGTGCAGACTTAAGGGTACGGCAGGTAGAACACGGGGTCATTGATGTTCGCCACAACATCGGCAGGCAGCAGTGGTCACACAGTGCTGAAATCATCCGGACAGTACAGCGGAGCAGGAACAGGGGTGACTTTTTGGCAACCAGCCATATGTATCCACAAGTACACATTATTTCATGAATGAAGGTTAGGTTATACTAGAGCATGCAATTGCAGCCGTCCTTGCCTACTACAGTGAGATTATAACGCAAATTAGCCTAGGGTACTGCAAACACCATTAGTGATTATTTGGTTCAACCAAAAACGCACCTGTAACTCGCACTCCAGCGGACAGCAATCTGTTTTCGGCACAGGATAATTTTTTGTTAATGTATCTGTAATTTATCAATTTATCAAAAGGTTGCGTAGATCCACACAACATTCTAAGTTAAGTAGCCTATATATAATCAGTTTACTGTCACTAAACAATAATAGCCTACATTAATCTAACAGTAATTATTGTGCATTGCGTCATGCGCTATTGCTGACTGTCGTGGACTACCTAGATGACTTAAGTTGTGTTTAAGTTACGGTAGCCTACCAGTTATCAAGAGCTAGTGGTACAGATCTGTACATGTTTTTTTACTTACGGTTTGCGTACTGACGATGGACCAGTTCTGTAGATAGTATATTTTTGTAATACTACGATAGACTGCTATGGGTGGCCACATCCTCCATACGGATGTTTTCATTTTTGCCATCTACACTATTCCCATTACAGACCGGGAAGGTAACAGTCCACTTTGAAAGGCCCAGTATGTCTCCAAGTCACATCAACATAACTTTTTTCCAAAAACAAGAAATGAGTTTTTATGGAATGACTCCTTTTAAGTATTCCCAATTAGTTAGATATGTTGGAGTTGTGAGACTGACTGATAATCTCACCGGCATTGCTGCATTTAAGATACTTTAGTGAAATATAGAAGTAATTCTTAAGAAGGGCTCCACTAAGAAGCAAGCCACTTCCACATAACCATTTTGTGCATATGACCAGAGGAGCTTATACTCTTTATCTAATGACCTTCCTCTCTCAACTGTCATCTAGGAGAGTAGCTGGGCATTCGACTGGCTACATGAAAGGTTATCCACCTCTCCAGATGTCTTCGCTTTCCTAAATCAGGCAATAACACAAGAAATGGGAAGTAAAGGTGTGTGTCAGTTTTGTTTTTCCACCTTTTTAAGTAACAAAACTGCTACGAATTACAATCTGACAAAAATAACCAGTCAGGGAGTTTTTAACCTTACGCTACAGTGACCAAGAGAATGATCAGAACATTAAAACAAAAACATTAGTTATGGTGGCATTCATTTCAGTTCCAGGAATTCCACAAAAAAGGGGAGGGGTTGCTGAATGCATCCGTGGATCTCAGACTTTTTTGACCCATGGCACGACTTCTAAAACGTTTGTTTTATACGTCATTGCCCCATGCATACAACTTCTCAGTATGACAATGTAGTCTGTAGGTTAATCAGTTCTGTTAACATTTCTTTTCATCTATGTCTGAGACTGTTTTTCTGTTCTGATTCTTTAGAGGTTCAGGCACAAGCCCAGGGAGACCTGTAAGTATTTCTGAAGCATAAATCTTACATTTAATTTAATCGCTTTTAGTACAAAACTCCAAACTGGTTCATGCATGCTTCTTTCATTTGGGTTGTCATCTTTCACCACAATATTGTGGATTCATCCACTGAATGGTGAAATACTTTGGAATATAACTGTTTGTCCAAATGATTTAAGACTTGTTTTAAATTAGGTAATCTGTTGCCATTCATTTCAGTTTTCACATTAGGCAAAACGTGTACTGTACACCTCCCATCAACAATTGATTTAAAATATTGGCATAATTTATATACATTATCAAAATTGTAATTAATGAAGACTTACTGAGGCATTGCATTACTGATGCAAAAACAAACTTTCATTGCTACATATAGGATTTCTAGGGTTAGGTGTAAGTGTAAAGATGATATAGGCCTAGCAACAACCTGAAATAAAGGTTTAGTCACTACACTTAATTTGTATGAATTCTGTTTTGATTTGCAAGTTCTTGTCCACATCAGTGTAGGTTCATAGTTCATGCGTTGTCTTTTGGAATGGAGATTCCAAGCCAGACGTCAGCAGTGATGTTACAACATGCCTCACCCATGGCCTAGAGGAGGGTGATATTGTGGTCATGGCTTGTACCTTCCACCTCCATGATCAAAATAATTCCTAAAAAGGTTGAGGAAAGAGTCTGGGGGCATGTATAGGAATTAGGGATTGTCTCAAAATCATTCCTGAACCACCTCTGCATGGTGGAACCAAGTAATCTCAGCCTCTTCCATTCATTAGCACTACGTCTCACAATGAACTTGTGCTGAACTTCTGATACATATACTGGTACCTATGTATACTGTATGTTCGTCAGTACTATCAGGAAGTGGGATAGTAGATTTTCATTTTCGCTCACAAGCCTGTATAAATAATTCTGGCACGACACTAGTACAATGCATTATTTGCTAATATCAGTATTTTGATTTTAACCAGTAACCATAGCCTACTTATTTAACAGAAGACCTGCAAACAGCCAGTCTCATGTCGTTAAGTTGCCCAACAAATTCCTCAGTATAAGTTTAATGTCTGATTTGGTAATGAGCTAATAATGACTTATGCTTCAATGTCAAAACGCTGCTGCATAGGGTCCGCAGACGCCGCACAGAGCCCCACAGGCCCAAATAGCCAGGCTGCATAGGCGGCGTGCACCAGCTCCAAAATCTAGCGTAGCGACAGTACGTCAACCTCACGACCACACACACGATGATTGGTTGGATGGCGAAAAGGGATGTGTTTGCATAGGCAGCCATCAACAATTGTCTTGCGGATGCAAGCCAGTATGGCAGAGTGCTTTGTAATTGGCAGCAATCATCATTTTAGAACAACGACCTGCTGTAGCCTACATGCGTCATTCACAGACCATTTCCCTTTGACAGGTATAATTGAGATTCGCTGGAAAGAAATGTTTGTATATGCATTGAACATTAACCAAGAAGAGGCAGTGTTTTATAAACAACTGTTTTCTATCGCCAGTGTCCCGTGGTGAATGTTGGTGTAACTAGGAGATTCGCTGTGAATAAATATTTGTATCATATTTTCATAATGGTGTTAGCCAAGGCACCATCCAACCACCGGGAGCAGTTCGTTAGGAGTCTTGCTCAGGAACACTTGGTCGAGAGGCAGCGGGGAACGAGCCAGCGACGTCTCAGTCACCCGTCACACCGCTCTACCTGCTGTACCATTTGTGTTTTATTGAAATGTGCAGCATTTTACTGTAGGACCCAATAGTGGCCTAATGCCGCATCTTCTCATATGGCAGCCCACAGGTTTATTTCCCTCATGTTGTCCAGGCACTTGGACTATTGCTCCTTGAGATTGTGCCTTGGCATTGGGTTTTGAATATGCATTTCTATGCATGTCTTTCTAGATGTTGCACTAAGTGGTGAAATATTACCTCACACTGTGAATAGTACCAAAACGTCTTAGGTATAATTATCGCTGATTGCCAGGTATTCAGATGAGCTCTTAACAGGGGCATGTTTAATCTGAAACAATATATTGTAATTTAGTGTTAAGTGTACTGCTATTGTTTTTCCCTTAGGTCTGGTCTTCTGCGCCTTGTGCGTCTTTTTCTCCTGAGATGAGCAACCCACACTGGAATTGTGAGGTTTAAGATGCAAGTTGACATGGTTCTTCTGCATCATGTTCTCATACGGTGGCCTTGTTCCGTGTCTTTCTTGAAGATTCCGGTCACACCAAATAAGTGCGCCCTTCCCCCTCAAGAGGAACTATGGGATGTCCTTATTCAGTTGCTTTAACACACCTAGACCTTGCTTGGCATGTGTAATGCCCTGGTGCCTTGGAAAGCTGCATAATGACCTGACTTCTATAATGTTAAAATGTTTTAGGAGATAAATACTTAAATACAATAAAGTTCCACTCATGTTAAACTGAGATACTTTACCTAGCTTGCATCAGTCTGAAATGATACTTCTAGTCCATTTTGTGCCTAATAATTACAAATGTGTGTAAAAACGCACTGCGGTTACAACATAATGTATGTAGTATTCCCTTTTTGTGTAACAGCATTCACATGTTCTTGAAACGTACAAAAAAACAAAACTGCTCACTACTGTAATACTGATGCATACGATATTGCTGTTCTAACAGCAAATTCAACATGTGACTAAACTAGGGAAAGCACTAGTCCCCAATAGAGGGCCGCAGAAGGTCATTCCCGTTATGAATGCTCTGGTCCTGCCACAGCTTCGTCTTACGTTGTAACTGTATTTCTATGGAGGAACCCAGAGCTGTAGGTGAACCGCAGGACTGGCGGGCCACGCCCCGCATGGTGCTGTTTGATGAGGTCAGACAGAAAGTGCATCACTTTCACGTCGTCGTCGCTGCTGCAAAACCCCCGCTTAAAGAGGAAGTCCCTCCTGTGCTCAGCGCTGCCTCCGCTGGCCGCACTGGGAAGGTGGAGGGCGTGGCTACACGTGTAGAGCAGAGCAAGGCTGGTCAGTGCCGTCAGGCCCGTCTCCAGGTGCAGCAGGTAGGTGCTCCTCCGGAATGCGAGGGCGCCGGGGTCTGCCAGGCGCCGAACCAGAGAACCTGTGTATGGTGGGCAGCGCAGCGTCTTCTTGTCTGTGTCGAGCAGGGCCAAGTAGCGGCTGTATCGAGCCAGAGAGTTAACGATGGCAGAAGACGCAGTAGATGAAGTTCTGTCCAGACAGATGAGACATTTTGTTAAAACGTTTTTCCACAAATTCACATTGACTTAAGTGGCACGTGTTTCCTTTAACCCTTCCTTTTCCTTATTTAATTGTAATTAAATGGTATACAGAAAACAAAACAAGTTTTTGGAGCAGTGTTATTTTTGTTTGATGAGATCAGATATGGGTACCTGTGTATGCCTATGAGCCTCCAGGAAAGCAGGTCAGTGAGCTGAAGGGGTGTGGTCAAGCAAGGCACCACAGCATTGCATTCTGGGCCGGGCGCGGGCAGGAACAGTGTAAGGCCGGCCACCAGCTTCCTCACGGAGACCTCGTCTACCCCGATCACCACCAGGGGACGGCCGCTGAGCAGACAGAACACGGCAGTCTGGGAAAACGAGTTCCGGTGCAGGAAATTGAGGGCTTGGGACGCCGCCTTGCGCCGCCTTGGCTTGCGGTTGTTGACGCGGAGACCCTGGTCGCGAGAGACGGGCTCCGAGGAGCTGGTGCAGTCGGACGCCTCGTCGACGCTCAGCAGGCGCAGGGGGGCGCAGGCCCGCGACCAGGGACCCCCCTTGGCCAGAGATATATCAGGGGCATAGTTCACATGGGGGCCAGGAACCACCTGGAACTTCTCCATACTCTGGCAGATGTCGGAGTATGGAGGGAAGAACTCTTCTTGAACTGTAATTCAAATGTTACATCATTAAACCTGGACAGTGCAAATATCGTATTTGTTTTCTTGGTATTTTTAGGGATTGGTCAAACTATTATTATTTGAAACAGTTATTAATCATTGGTAGGCCTACTTTCAGCTAGGGACTACGTATAACTGGTTGAACCACTATGTAATTACTCTGTAGTGTAGACATGTTCTCTGGCCCTCTGTCAACGCGATGGCTCGCCCACGATACGGACGGGACTAGCTCCTCTTCTACCTGGACCTCACAGAAAACCGTTTTTTCCTTAAAACACGGCTCTCTTCTGACTGGATCCTCTTGCCGTACAGATGCTCCTTCCCCACCACCCATAATTCCTTTGCAACTCTCGTCTCCACCTATAGGTTGCGCTCTTTCGTGGAGGTCGTACTCTTGATGGGCTGCCGCATCCTTGGAAGCCGTACCCCCTGGCTGGAACTCTGGTTCCTCCTCTGTGATGGCAGTAAGGTCCTCGGGAAAGATGGAGTCTGTGGTGCTCAGGACTTCGATACTGTCCTCGCTGTTGGTTCGTCTCGCACGCACTCTCTTAAATCCTGCCTCTGCTGCTAGGCGCTTGAGACTGATGTCAGCCATCCCTGCTGGTGTTTCTGTTGCCCAAAACAAACACCATGAATGATTGAATGAAAGCACAGGTGTCGGCTGATCCTATTGTACAAGATGCACACCTGTTGTACAATGCAGAGTTGTGCCTCTTGTTAGCTAAGTAAGCCACACATGATATAGTCTACAATATGCATGATAAAACAGTTAAACCTGAGGCATTATGTTAAAACACCCCCAGAAGTGTCACATTATGTGTACACGTTACTCAATCAAACCTGAAGAACACTGTTCCTTGGCTGTACCTCTGCTGTCTGCTCCGGTGACAATGTTCTGTGTCCGGTACGACTTCTCAGTCCCCAGCACTTCAATGCTGTCACCGCTGCTAAGGCTTCCAGTCATCCCAGTGGAGGTGTCGGGGTCAGGGGTCAACGCCCCTGCTCCCCCCGCCTCTAGTTGGATTGGAATCTCCTCCACACAAGAGTAGAAGGACTCCAGGCTCAGCGGCTCTCCGCCATTCCTCTCCGCCCTCGAGGCCTTTGGCTCCGACACCCCTGGATCCCTCTCGACCTCCCCCGTCTCCTCCTCAGGCCTCCAGAGGTCAAACAGGAAGTTAGTGAGCGTGAGACTTCTGGAGAGAAGACTGGTGACCCGGGTGGTGCGCAGTACGCTCCTGTCACCACGGAGACGGCGCTCTGTGTCTGTCAGCTTCTCCATCATCAGGGACAGGAAGTAAGCGTCGCTGAGCTCCTCCAGCGGCTTGAGGCGCTGCTCGAACCTGTGGTGTGAATACACGGGGGGCCCGGGCTCGGGGGCAGGCATCCCCGAGAGATCTGTGAGGCAGACTGCCGTGTCGTACGGCAGGAAGTCAGGCTGCTTCAGTTTCCTGTTTGGATAGGAAGTGACCTGGCGGAGGAGCTCCCTGTGATCCGAGATGGAGCGCTCCACAGCAGCTAACTCGTTAGCTTCGCTAGGCGTCCTCTGAAGGTCTGCCTGCTGCAAGTAGAAGCGCTTGTACCTGCAGCAGAAAGCAGTGCTGTCAATCACTGCTTCTCAATGCTGGCTCAGTATTATTCAAGTATTATCATATACGTATAAATAAAAAAAGAAGATAATACATTAATACACAAATTTTTATTTTTTATAATTTGTTTAAAACATATTTTTAGGTTTGCTAGTCTACTGCTGTAGACTGACACATTACTCAATAATTGTTATAACATTCTCACTAGATTGTTAAAGGCCTTGATATACATAAACATTGAGATGTTTTCTCTTCGATGTTATAAACTATGAAGCAAGCTCTACTAGCTTTGTATGTAAATAACTTGCTAGCAGATATGGTACAGTATATCCTATAACACTTTACATGGGCTCTGCCATCTGGTTTACAACCACTGGATGGCAGTATAAGCTCTGAGAATCGCTGTTTGTAGGGGACCAATACGATTGTAAATGTTATACGAAAGTATGTTGTGGATACATTAGACAATGTGGTCGCCCATCTTACTCTAGCTCCTGCAGTTTCCTCTGCAGCTCCGCAGAGAATGTTCGCCTGTTCCCCGTCTTCAGGCTGTCGGAGGCTTGAGAGAAGCAGGAGGACAGCTCACAGAAGTGTTCCATCAGCTTGGCCTGGTCAGAGGACACGTAGGCCATGCAGAAAGGGCGCACCATGCCCCGGGCCTCCATGTCATACAGTGTAAGGTGCTGGACGTACGCAAAAGCTTCCTCGGCCGAGTCTCCCAGGACGACCTTCGAGTCCTCACTGAAGTTGATGTGGGGGCCCGTGGACACAGGGGACCCTGGTACGGGATACTGCGCCTGGTAGTCCACGGACATGATGCGGACGGAGAAGTGGTTAAGGTCAAATGAGCCCAGAACTTTGCTGTCAGTTGGTATTGTAAACACAGGCGTTGGCCCCACCTGGAAGTACACAAGCACAAAGCAGCTTTTAGGTCGAGAGAGAGAGAGAGAGAGAGAGAGAGGTCGAGAGAGAGAGAGAGAACGAGAGAGAGAACGCGAGAGAACGAGAACACACCTGCTCTGAGAACTCGGCCACTAGTATGAAGTCTCGGTGGAACTGAGCAGCAGTGGTCCAGGGATGGGAGGAAGGCAAAGGAGGGACAGACAGCTCCTCTGGTAGAGACTGCTGTGCGTCCTGACGGCTCATCTCTTCTCCAAAGCCCTCGGTGCCGGTGAACACCAACAGGTCTGGTGAACCAATCATCCTGAGGCTGTGATTCAATCGGAGAAACCCATAGAAACGTCAAACGTCATGAGTGTACGTGGATTGATTAGATCAATCCAAATATAATGAACGGATCGCCAGTCACTGGCGAGTGAAGAAGACAATGTCAATAATTGCATGATTCCATTGTCAGCGTATCCATTGGCCTCATGTTATGTCCGTCCACTCTCAGTGAGTCAGCAACAAACAGCCATGCGCTCTCTTAACCAATGAGCAAGATTAAATTAATCGTATTAAGATAGTACCGCCATACCGGAAGATAAATACCATGTCCCGATATCGCGCGTTGACCCATGTCGCGTTAACAAGCCAAGAAACAACTTCTCGGCGATCAATCTGCCGTACACAGACATGGAGAAACGAAAGTTGCTTCGGGAAGTCAAGTTACGCAGATCACACGACCTTGGTCCCGGGATCTTCCTCCTCCTATCTCCATTTCCCTCTGTTTAACATTAACAACAAACTCAAATTCTAAAGTAGCATATAGTAGCCTGCAAAGTAGCCTATTTAACCCGGCAAGTGAGACCTCGGTTTAGAGACTATATTAGCCACGTGACAGCTGTTTTTACAGTGGTAAGGTTACATTGACGCGCCTGTGTATAGGTCAGAACTTGCGAAATATGCTCTAAGATCTGGCGGTGGAAACGACGGGAGGGGGGCGGGCAAATATGAATGCATTCTTCAAGATAGAGAACTGCATAGCAGAAGGATATATCCATCAGATTCAGTCTCAGATGAGATACCTCTGTGTGTGACAGACCGAACGTCCCAATAACTTCAGAAAACCTTCTGAGAAGAAGGAATTACAATTTCTAATTTGATCTGCGTGACTCCGTAAATCAAAATGGGTGGATCGATACTTTTAGGCTACTAACGTGTAGAACGTTAGCCTCGCTATGTTTGACAAGTGTTAACAAACGTGTACCTAGTCAATTATAGCCGCAGACCTGTTCCGTATTGTTCTTCCTCTTCCTTTCAGTCCACAAATTATAACAGTAGCAGTAGGCCTACTTAAGGGGAATATCAGAAGCTGTGAGGTGTCGGTAACATAATTGGGCTGTGCAATAATAGACATATAGGCTATAGCAGATGGCAGTAAAACGAATTAAAATACAGCTAAACTGAGAAATTAGAAAATCTAATAGTATAGTAGCATTTTAGTATCTGAACAAATATTACTTAGCCTACATTTGGCATAAGGGCATGGTAGGCTAATAAGAAAATGTATGATTGCTCACAAAAATTTGGCTAAAATCAATTGGATGTATTCCTGGACTGTGCGTAGCCTACATATAAAAATTCCCTAGTTAAAAATATTTAACGATATTTTGTTTTGGATGCAATCCAATTTTGTTCTGTGGCAACTGTTGGCTACTAACCCCAGCTGTACAGGCACAGCACCCTTGATAGTACAATAGTTAGTTGTGTACACATATATACAGGTACAAAGACAGTAAAACAAAATAAATAAAAAAGTATATGCTATAAAACTATTTTGGAGGCACTTAATAAAAATGTTTTAAGTCAGTTGTTATATTCGTAGGTGTGGGTAGAAACAAAGGAAGATGTTGACATTTCAACAAGCATTTATTTAGGATTTGTGCTTATCCAGTTCAAACTTATCCAAAACATATTTATATCTGAATTAAAACAAGGTACTTTCCAGTTATCCGGACCTATTTTCTGGTTAAGTTTAGGTCTAATTATGTATTTGTTCTACCTTCTGGTTGAGTTTAGGTCATCCAGAATACTGTATATTCACTGGTTAGGTCACTGGGTTAAGGTCAGGGCTTCACCTTCATCTGGGGGTTCTGTTTGTGGTCCAGATAACTGGCAAGTACCAAAAAGAAAAGTATCTTAGTCATGGATTAGGGTTATAAAAAAGAAAAATGCAACTTCCTGTCAGGTCTCATAGTAAATAATACAGTGACTTGAGTATCTACTTCTGTATTCTTTCTATGAAGAAGAAAAAGAAAAAAGACTGTAAACCAAACCATTCTCACATACTGTAGCTTTAAAGCACACAGGATCACTTGGCCCCATCTGCTCATAAGATGCAAATACACCCTTTAATATTTTTAAAGCCACCAGTATTTAACCCATTAGCAGGAGGTCTTTTTCATATTTCTTCCACTCTAGTTGGATAACTCATTTGATGGATCCATGGCAGACATTCAGGTAGAATACCTTATCTCACAAACTCCATGATTTGCAAATAAAATTAAACAGAATACCAATTATGCATTGTTGTGTTTAGCGGCAGGGTGATAGGAACACTTTACAACAAATTCTAAATAATATGCACATTTTCCTGTATCTTTTTTTGTTTTTTGATAACCAGTCAAACTAGGATAACGACTTTGGCTGAGGTATGGTAACAGTGTAGAATACTACTGTTAGGAGTGCGGACTCTTTCCTCTTATGACGCTTTTGAAACAACTTTGACACGTCAAGTAATTCACATCCCCCTCTCACTTCCCTTTACGTGACACACATTCTGTTCTTGGATAATGCTTACGGCAGACGTGTATTGTTTAAAAAGAATAGAATCAATGTAATATAGAAATTATGTATTTGCCCCCCCAATTTATTTCATTAATTAAAACACCAATAATTAACATCATTATTTCACAATGAAAACCTCCAGTAAAAGAGAAAACAAAAAACATTGTAACTAATAACTAAGAGGATATTGCTACTAAGAGAACATTTGTCCTTAGAGAAGATAGTTTGTCAGATGTGACCTAATTCAGCTGCAGAGCAACGAGATTAAATCCTGTCAACCAGCTAAAGCCCCTTCTCCTGCAAGAAACCATGGCTGTGGGTTAGGCTACTGAAGCTGGCTTATCAACACATAGATCAGACTTAACACAATCAAAAGGTCATATTCCTCATTAATTTCTTTGACTAGAAGAAATACAATTGGCCTCAGCGCTTTGTACAGTAAAACCTGTAGGCTTTCATAGCGCTGCATAACTACAATATTTCAAATATGAGCTGTGTAAATTAAGGTAAATAAAATGTCACCCTCTGAATAAAAGAGGATATATACAGTATATATACACACAAAATAGACAGTGGATAATGCTGTGCCACAGGTTTAAGTGAATAGTCTATACCTCTCCAGTAGAATTTGCTGCATGTGTAGTAGGATGTCATGACTATACTCTACTCACAGGCTGTATGGTATATCATGCCCAAATGACAGTGTGGGATAGTGAAGTTACATTTTTCTTTTTCTACTGTATGCCGTAAAGTGTAGGACTAGTAATCACCATACCAAGCAGGACCCGTACGGGTCCATGATAAAGGCCTTTTTAGTCTCTTGTGACACACATATATACATACACACAATATATACAAAGGCAATTGAACCTCTAGGTGACCTTGGTATGATATGAAGAGTGTGTCTGTGTGTGTTTGCATATGTGCAGGAGGCTATATGAGCAGTATATCAGGTTCTGACACCGCACAGTAAAGCATGAAGCCCATCTGGTCCACCTGGTCTTCTGACAGGTTGCTCAACATGTTGACAGCCGGCTTGAAGTAGCTGTGCAACGCCCCCTGCTCAAGGTAGCCAATCAACTCTGTAATACACTGCTGGAATCGCACGTCCAGGGCATTCTCTGACCAATCACTCTGCATGTCGCTGAGGTGCAGAATGAGATTGACCAATGGGGCAGAGGTGAGCGGACGGAGAGCGGGGTTCAGTCGGCAGATGGCCTTGAGGGTCTTTAGGATGTCCCTGCGGCATCCGTGGTCAGCTTGGTCCAGCTGAGCCAGGCGCTGGGTCTCCCAGGGGTAGAGAGAGAGGCGCCAGGCGTTGACCCAAGGGGAGGTGAGCTCTGGCTGGGCTGTCAGAACCACATCTCCCTCCCTCAGCACTGGTAACATGGTGATGAACAGAGGGTAATCACTGCTGCTTGAATCTTCCCCAGGCCTGGGGGGGGAAATCAATAATAATACAAATAAATATAATAACAACAATGTACATATAAATAAAAACACAAAAAACATTTTCAAGCAATTTCAGTAGAACAAACAAATTAAGACTTTTATAAATGTACATAAAATTCAGTTAAGTGAGACAGGCGGAAAGCAGTTGATTTAATTACACGGTTTTCAAAGTGCCTAGAACAAACTTTGAAGCTTCCCTTCAAATTCACTAATATATATAGGAGGATTCTACATACATTATGAAATGCATTTTCACCCCGTGCCCAATTACAAGACCAAATCCAGACCCACCGTATCTCCAGGCGAAGCTCTGGCCCACCAAGAACAGGTCTGACTACACAGTCCAAAGTGCTGCTGACGGATGGCCAGTTAACGGTCTCCATGACAGCTTTGCTGAGCATGCTCACTAAAGCTTCTGAAGACAGATAACCTCCCACCAGGAACCTGCCAGAGACAACAACCACGACCCCACATATCTCAGTATAGAGGCCAAACCACCGAACCCCCTTTGTAAGTACAAATACAAAACTAATTACATAAAACAGTTGCTACTAAATAATTGTGTTGAGTGTATTTTTATTAAACAATTTGTAAACAATGCGACATCGCCACAGCAACTGCCATTCCGTTGGACTTTTATGTTGTGCCATCCAGAAAGTAGCAGCATTATAAGTCTGGCTCAAACTGAACACACACACACACACACAGGGTTCAGTTTGGCTTAAGTTGTTTACATTCCTTCAGTGTCACATGCTGATTCTGCCCCCCTCAATGACAAAGTGTTTGCCGCCCATTTAGAAGACAAGCAGGCCAATCAGCAGCAAGCTGACGTCTGTCCAAAGATGACAATATCATCCGATTACGTTTTGGTTCCCACCGACACTCTGGCTGATTTGAACCAGTCCAGGGTGACGTAAAGGTAGGTGGTCCTATCGTATGTACGGTGGTTTGATTGAAATGCATTAGCATTATGACAAACGCTTTGAAAGGAAGGGCTTCCAGATTGATTCTTGCAGTTACAGCTTGCACGATTGAACACAACACTGGAAATCAAACTAAACATTTCTAAAAAAATTCAATAAAAATAAATATATAATAATAACAATAATAATCATCATCATCATCATCATCATCATAATAATAATCATAATAAATACTGTATATGAAAAGGGAGGGACACATAAAAAGACAACACCTGTCCCAGTAGCTGCATCCTCTGGGAAAGTACTCTAGACCAATGCGACGGATCATCCAGTTTAGTGGATGTGTGAGAAGTGTCTCCTCGCCTGGGATGAGACTCCACAGAGAGGAGTCCAGCTGCAGAGGCACGAGAAGACACGCATGGTCTGCACTCACCACCTACACACACACACACAAGCACATGTACATATGTTGCATGTTAAGGAAAGGGTGCGTTCAGGACTGGACATTTGTTACGTTCAAATGTATAGTATTTGAACGTGTCGCGTTTCTTCAAAAACATTTGCACCTGAACTACTTTCTATGACGCTTGCTGTGTTTAACAGGCGTGTCAAGTGTTGCTCTGTGACGCGTAGGAAGTGTAGCCGCATATTTGCCTGGGTGTTTCATAACTATTTGTGAGTATATGTCGTCGTCACTATCGAATACCAGTACCAAATGTCGTTTTATTACATCTTTCTATCTTAAATGTCTGCCGTCTTACTCTGATATGAAATGCATGAAATTCAAAGTCGGAATATGTTAACACAACCATTATGGTCCTTCAATTGGAACAGAGGTGGTTCTAGAGCCATGCTGGTTCTACCACCATCTTGTGCGTCTGTACTGATGAAACACAACAATCTAAAGCAGTAAGACACAAATTATGGCTTTGTTGCTGTTCAATCCACAGCCCACTGACCTTACAGTTAACGTTACACCATCCTGAATGCAGCCAAAGTCTTTACAAAAAGTGTGCGCGTGTACCTGCAGGCCATCCAGCAGAGAACCTCCGAGGTTCATCTCTCCAAGCGGCATGTCGGGGTGTTGCGTGTGAAAGAAGCCCTGAATCTCGGTGCAGATGTCTAGAGCGAGGGCCTGAGCTCTGTCCACCTCCTCTGTTGACAGCGCTGCCCGGGTGTGGTAGAACTGCTGCAGATGCTCCTAACAACATGGACACACACAGACATTGGCATGCAGGTACAGTATCTCACAAAAGTGAGTACACCCCTCGCATATTTGCAAATATGTGAGCAAATCTTTTCATGTGACAACAATGAAGAAATGACACTTTTCTGCAATGTAAAGTAGTGATTGTACAGCTTGTAGAACAG